>JACXGM010001464.1:0-43989 GCA_016801145.1 Umbra pygmaea
GAGTGGGAAGTTTGTAGATGGGTACACCATCAGTGATGGACTAACACAGTGTGGCTTTAATGGTAAAGGGTGTGAGTGAGCTTCTGCATTGTTTCCCTCTTTTTTTCTATTTGTTCCATTACCTCTGACCTGGCCGGATCCTTCTTCCTCTCGTGGGCCTATGTGTTCCGGGACCTTTAAATTTACAAATTAAGCACTGAGTGCAAGTATCATATTATATAATGTACTAAAGCTAGAATGCTGATTTGGACAGGCAATGTCATATCTATAAAGGTATTGATTAAACGTTTTTACTGTAGACTGGTTTTGAGTATGATTGAATCCACACTTTCATTGACAGTTTAAAGGTGAGGTTTGTAGTACTACTTTAAGTCTCTTTAAGTGACCAGAATGTAAAAGCTGATCTTTGCTGGTATTTTAAACATATGAAACTTTATTGAGAAAATGGTTCTGTATATTGTTCAGTTCTTATTTTGCAATTTGAACAGGAATTGTAATGAGGACGTGGCGTGTTGAAGAGTTACAGTCATACACGGGTCAACTGGGAGTCACTGTACATCAGCCGCGGTCGGTGGATCTTAATTGGGGAGGACGGCTCGTATTACGCTCAGAACCGGAGTGAATGGAATGTGTGCAAAACAAAAAACAATTGGTTTTGTGCGTTGCGCACCATTCCGTTCACTCCGGTCCCGAGCGTAATACGAGCCGTCCTCCCCAATTAAGATCCACCGACCGCGGCTGCTGTACATAATGCAAAAATAGAAGAAGTCAGGGTCAGACGTAGGTTTGTGTGCTTACAGCTGTATCTGGGATGGGTTACAGTAATGCCCCAAAGCAAAGTCAGCTGAAATAAGGCAGACAACAGAAAAGTTCTCTGTAGTATTAGTAGTTCCCCCACGGTACTTCCCATCCAAGGTAGACAGTTATCCAATAAGGAGTCTGCGTATTATTTCCTGGAATAATGCTTAACAAGCAACAAAGAGACAACCTACTATCAGGGCCATGGGAAAGTTTTTAAGTTGGGGTGGTGTAGTGGAATAAGGTGCATCTTTTGCGTATGCCTGGGGGCATACTCCCGCGCATGCGGTCTGCACTAGTGTGTGCCCTGTGCACTCGATGCACAGTTTGTCGTCATAGTTACCTTGCATTATTTCCAAAGGGCTAGGCTTAGACACGAAAGGTGGATTCTGATGCTACCCGGCTATCACCTCACGTTAGCATTCCATAGACTCCCATTCCTTTTAGGGGTCACTTTGACAGCGAATAAATGTACATCCAAAGCATTTAAAGACTCTATTTGTTCATTGTTTATTAAAACAACAGGACAACATAAAAAGCTTCATTACCTTGTATCTCATATTATGGCCCTATAGCAGCCGTTTTTGTGAAAATATGCTAACTATTGTGTCATAACTAGGGCTAGAAAGGATTCCTCGAATATCTCAAATAACTTGATTACTAAAAAGCCTCGATGCAAAATGATTTGCCTCTAAGCTTTATTTAATCAATGTTACCAACGTTATATCGCGCACAGTGTTTATGCATGGATGATTATTACTGTCGCACACCGGGCTGACGCTGCTGGCGACATATGCCATGAAGACTGACGCCGCGGATTACTCCTTTTTGACCCAAGCTGGCTCTAGTTCGGAACCGGTGCTGGTTCACAGTTGGTTCAACTTGACAACCTTCTCAGAACCTGTTTGTTTTTCCACATGCTAAAGAGCCCAGAGAACGACGTCGTTACGTCACTTTGGACGTCGGCATACGTCTTAGCTTTCCCAGAAACGCTAGCGCCAACTTCAAGCATAACAACGACAATGGCGGACTTCACTGTCTTTCTGCAAATGTTTCTCCTGGCTTTGCGTTCCTATATTGGGATCAGAAGAAGACGGATCAAACAAATTTATGATGCTTGTCTGGAATATTATGGACAGAGGTTACGTTCGAGGAGAAGGGTAATTATCTAACATGTTTCGATTCGTATTATTGATGTTAGCTCTTGTTGGAAGCCAATGCATGGGTGCTAGCTCTAACGGCCCTAATGTTATCTACAATAACTACCGGTAGTGCAGAATACATATCGATTGATTACATTAGAAAAAAAAAAATATTGATACACTGATTTTTGTCTTTACAGGCAACATTAGTATTGCAGCACATGGCAAGACGGAGATCGCCTGTTGTCTGGGCACACCCACGATCTCGCCACTGGTGGGACACAATCGTTCCAGATTTCAATGCTCAACAATTGGTCCAGAATTTCCGAGTGTCGAGGGAGTCATTTTAGTACATCTGCGGTCGAGTCAGGCCTGACATGGGGAGAAGGAACACAAATTACCATATGTGTGTCCCAATCCAAAAGTGAGTGGCAAATGCCATCTGGAAACTGGCCACCGGCAGCGAATACAGGACCATAAGCCATCTCTTTGGGGTATGCCTAAGCACTGTGTTTAACTGTGTTCGGGACTTTTGCTACGCAGTTGACAGGGTGCTGCTTCCTTTGCACATTACATGTCATGATGCTGACAAGTTTGTAGAACTGGCTACATTCTTTCAGAATTGTTGAAGAGTATCACAGTGTGTTGGAGCAATAGAAGGAAGTCACATCCCTATAATAGCACCAGAGGAGTACCTTAGAGACTATTACAACCGGAAAGGATGGCATTCAATTGTTCTTCAAGCAGTTGTTGATGGCAAAGGTCTTTTCTGGGATGTATGCTTTGGCTATCCAGGTAGTCTTTACGACGCAAGAGTACTGAGACAGTCAAATTTTTGGGAAGTCCTAAATGATGGGGAGTTATTAGGCCAAAACAAAATGAACATTTCTGGCTGTGATGTTGGACATTACCTAATTGGTGACCCAGCTTACCCCATGCAGAACTGGCTCCTGAAGCCCTTTTCAGACACTGGCAGACTGACAAATGAACAACAGACCTACAACTACAGGCTGAGCAGTGCACGGTCAGTTGTGGAAATGTGTTTTGGGAGACTAAAAGGTTGATGGAGGTGCCTGCAACGTGACTGCAAGCTGGAGCTGAGCAAGCAAATGACACTTGCCTGCTTTGTGCTTCACAACATTTGTGAGGAACATGGGGACAACTTTACAGACGAGCAGCAAGACAGGCCTATAAACATTCAACCTCCTGTCCAGGCGTTACCTGAACATGGTAATCAAGAAGGGGCTGACATCAGAGCTACATTAATACAGTACTTTTGTAGAGGAAATAAATAATTTATTTTGTCTTACAGCACCACTTAGGGTTGCCACATTTGATTTGTGAAAAACCGGGACACTCAGATGAAATTTGTTTTTGTTTTGTTTTTTGGGGGGGGGGGGGTCAACCTATATTTGCAAATATACTATGTTAACAGTTGTAGGACTCCCTATTGCCTCTCTTACCTATATTTGTCCTGACGTAGGTGCACTCCCTGACGTAAGTGCACTCCGACGTAGATGCATTCCCTGACGTAGATGCACTCCCTGACGTAGATGCACTCCCCGATGTAGATGCATTCACTCTGGACTCCTTGCTACATTAAATACATACATTAAATACACTTATGTATAAACATTGTGTAAACATATGCTGTATAATTATAATCTACAAGAAAATCTAATAATTTGTAGAAAGATAGGCTACTTTTTAGCAATGAAAACATGATTACATGTATTGTAATAGATTACAAACAACTTTGTTTTGTTTTTGTTAACTTAGTGAATTTGAGCAACCTAAGACTGACATTTTTCACCTATCTTTCCATGTGTATTTCTCATCCCTTTGTGCTGCCTGCAGAATGCTTTAAACTGTAAATCGTTTTTTCTTTGACACTGGTGGCTCATCTGATTTTGTTGTGTTATCGTCCTCGTCCGTCTCTCCCCCTATTTCACAAAACTGAGTAAATAGAACGTTTTAAAAAGCTAGCTAGCAACTGAACTCACACTGTTAAATCCTGGATGTGTGGATGCACTTGTGCGACCGACCGACAGCACAGGCAGTTGCTAGGCGACAGGCAATAAGTTGAGCTTTGTATTTTTGCTTCCAATCAAATAAAAGTAAACGGCTGGCATTGGCCAATCCACTGTTTTACCCGTTTTTACGGACACAGGATTGGATGTATACACAACCATGAAGAAAACACAGTAACAGTAAAAGGAAACAATGTAATTTGAAACCAGGAAATTCTACTTTGGAAGTACAGTTTTACAAAAAAACGGGACAATTCGTGTCCCGGGAAATAATGTAAATTTTCCGGGACTGTCGCACAAAAAAGAGAATAATCCCTGGAAAACCGGGACGGGTGGCAACCCTAGCACCACTGCCATATCTACCTGTGTTCTGTTTTTGTTAAATCATTATACTGTCAACACCAGATGAAACATTTTTGCTTACTTGCTGAGTTAAGTTCTGTCTTTCTAGTTTCTTAAAATGCAGCAGAGTTTGTGTGCACAGGTGTAAATATTTTTTTTTTTTTAAACTTTGATTACTAGCATTTGTTTCTCTGATTAAGCATACTAAAGCAGACTTGTTTATTTAGAAAATGTTTATTTTTAAAAGGGTACACTTTACAAAAACTTCCCCAAAAACTTAAGTGTGTGCAATATTGTTCTTTCTGTTCAGTAACAGTCATCGGTTGGATTGGCTCCATGATCCCAAGTATTGCTGCTGAGTCGGCATCCATTTTCTTGATCAAGGTATCCATCATGTCCTTGCAGTGCTGCAGGAACCTATCGTCTGACCGCTCAAAATATTCCAGCAGCTCCCCGTTGGTGTCTAATTTCCTTTTGCCTGTGCACAAAAAACAAAATGTAGAGAGTGTAAATAGTGATGGGCTAAGAGAAGAGACGGGGTGGAGAAAACGACAGTGTCCAAAGTTTAGAATCAGTTCAAACGTAATTAAAATGAAAACTCTGTACAGTGGGTCTATTGCGAAACTAGCTTACCACGATAATAGCATGACGTCAAACATTGAGTATAACTTTATCATCCATTCCATTGTATGGATGATGAAACTACACCTAACACAACAACTACCAAAAACAAAGACAAGAAAATTGGGTACATATAGGCATATACAGATCAGTCTCAGGTTGAAACCTTTAGTTCTGAAAGTTAAGTTGCACCACTTAAGGTAATGTTTATGTATATTTAATATATGCCTTAGTTTGAGGTTGTTATTGCATTTCAGAATATGTTTTCTTTAAAAACAATGTAATATGGCAGTTAATTGCACTTATTATCTTTCGTTTTTTGAGAGATGATATTGTAAGCAATGTAGGCAATATAAATGTTGTTTTTTCGGAAAATTAAACCAAACTATTGTATATTATTGCTCTTCAATAAAACCAAAGTATTTGTTATTCAATTAATCGTTGGAATAATTGGTAGATTACTTGATTACTAAAATAATCAATAGCGGCAGCCCTAGTCATAACCACACGACTTATTGTCACACAGTAGCAAAATGATTGTATAATCCAGGAGAAGCTCGCAGGCGATCGGGGGACGTGGAGGCATACAGTCAAAATGACAAAATAATTAATCAGAATACTTATCAATAGTTGCTCCTGCTCCTATGCTCTCCGTCTCTACAAGAGGCAAGATTCGGAATACTGTCTATGGGAATGATACAGATTTCTCTTGGCACGGCTACGAGAAGAATTAACAACTTTCAGAGACGTTACTCATGTCACATCTACATCATCACGCTCAGCTTGAGGCTGCGCAGTACGCTTGGCTACCGTCCGAAAAAAGTGCTTCTAATTGGCTTCACTTGCTCTCCATAAGAATGAATGCCGTCTGTTCGTCCATTCATTATACTGTCATTGATTATCTTCTCAAAACTTCAAATTCAAGATTTGAATTTTTAGGTAAACAACAACAGGATTATGAATAAAAATATTTTACTATGTTTATTTATATACTCGGTTAATCAGCGCTTCATCTTCATTTTAGTTTCTTACAATTTGTTTAAATTTATTTAACCTTTATTTAACCAGGTGGCCACGTTGAGAACAATTTCTCATTTAAAACGGCGACCTGGCCAAGATAAAGCAAAAAGGTGCAAGTACAGACAGTGTTACACACAAATACAAATACTCAAGAATTACACACAAGGGTAGACTAAGGAATAAAGATAAAAAATACAGTCAAAATTGAACAAGGTATATGTAAGTACATGTACAATTAGTGCAAAGAAATCAGAGATTCAGAGGTAGATTGAATTATTATACAGAGTGGCAGGCAAATACAATGAATAAGTTAACACTAGTATGACTGTGCAAATGGTAACAGTGCAAATAACAGTTGGTGAATAAAATATTCAAAAAATATAATACTGTTCAAGTCAGTATATACAAATGTGCTTATATGGCAAAATGCTAAGGTAATGGATCAGATAGGGAAAGGTAGTGCACATGTGAAGGGAGGGGGGGCAGCAGGTGCAGTGGTTAGGCAGAAGCTCTAATAATTGTGATTTAAAGGAAGTGAGGGGGACAGTGGTCACAAGTTTCAGAGTCTTCTGTAGCTCGTTCCAATCATTAGCTGCACCGAACTGTAATGAATTTCGGCCAAGAGAGATGTGGGCTTTTGGAGTGATCAAGGAGATGTACCTGGATGAGCGCAGATTACGGGAGGGTGAGGCAATGGTGAGGAGTGAGTTCAGGTAAGGGGGGGTTTCTTAGGATTGATTTGTAAATTAGGTGATACGAGTGGGTCAGGCGCCGAGTGTGTAATGAGGGCCAGTCCACTAGTGCATATAGGTCACAGTGGTGGGTGTTAAATGGGGCATTGGTAACAAATTGAATAGCACTATTATAGACTACGTCTAGCTTTTTAAGTAGGGAGTTATTATGTCATTAACGTGGCTATTATTCTGTATGCTTTATATATAATATGCAATTTTTTTTTAAGTATGCAGTGTCATAACTACATCTCTGACATTTTTAACAAACCAAACTGTTTGAAAATCTGTAGAAAATTCAGCATGTTATGGTTATTTCAAAGTACATGCACCATTAACACATAATGTTATGAGTAAGCGAGCTGTCTGTGGCAAGATGGCCGCCAGGTGCAGACGTCGACCTCCATTAGCCAGCAGCGCTGACGAGACATCTAGCCTTTATAATGGATATCTATGGTCTGGCCACTCTCCATTGACAAGCGTTACTTTCCTTGAAGGCGGGTACTTTGTTGAAATTTTAAACTATTTGATCTGCCCAGAGCCACTCTAGATCTGCCATAACCAATCGCTACATTTGGTCGTGATGTACTACAACTCAAAACTAGCGCAGGACATTGACGTCATCGTTCTCAGCCACTCCCTCTGTTCAGTGATTGGACCGGTAAAAAATTGTTCTGAGAAGACCCAAGAACATGCCGCAATCCCAGATGTAGTACTGAAGGAAAATGAAGTACGTAGGAGGGCGGAGCCAGGCTACTTACCTGGTTAAAGATTAAATAAAAAAACAATTTATAAAAAGTTTTTGCATCTGGCAGTGCTGTGATGTCTGGCCTTTCCAACAAGGGGTGCTGAGTTCCGTCGAAACCTAGGCGCAGCAACAGGGGGCCTTTAGAAAACGCAAAAAGAAAGCAAAGATCCTCGTTTAACTTGACTGAGCTTCAGTGTTTATTTTAACAGTATTTTTGTCATTTTAGTCGTCTTTGAATTTAACAGTCAACAATAACTCTGGACAACAGGTCTTCTCTGATTGGACAAGGCAATCCAGTTGTGCATGTGATGAAAGTTGAAGATTGCCTAAAAAGTTTTATTTCATAGAGAAAAAAAAAGACTAAAATTACAGAATTTATGTCACATTTTAGTCATCGAATTTATCTATGAAATAAGGTGTATTTTAAATCTACGGATACAGAATGTAAAGCTACAGAATGAAAATGTACAGTGCCTTGAATAACTATCCATCCTTCTTGGATGTTTCCACATTTTGACAACCTGGAATGAAAAGGATTCTATAAACATGAGAAGGTTATAAAATGCTTGAGGTGTGCCAGAGTTTAGGGTAGTGGTTTAAGATCCTTATTCCACACTACACGCCCCCTGGCAACTACACACACCCCCTGGCAACTACACACACCCCCTGGCAACTCTCATGCACATAGCTTCTGCTTCCTATTATCCTGTAAATAAAAATAATAAAATGACCCCCCAAAAAAGGCTTAACTCTTCCATCTGCCAATTTCAACTGTCAGAAACCTTGTTAAGAAATATAAATTAAATAGAACAGTTCCAAGTTTCAAGACAAAACCAGATAAGCAACACCATGAAAAATATCACAAAGATTTACCACAAAATTGGTCAGTACTACAAAGCAGAACCTACAGGCCACTGTTAAGGTTTGTGCACTTTGCTCCTCTATCTCTGATAGACAGAAGTGACTTGTCATTTGTTTGGTTGCTTCACCTAAATTAGCTTAAGGATGTGGAAATACAGAAATAAGTATCTTTTTGATGCATTTAGTAATTAATTAATTACACTCAGAGACCTGGAGATATGATAATTAGCGCAAAATAAAGACTTAATTGTTATAAAATCTCACTTCCCATCTATAGCCCAGAGAGAAGTCCCCCCACAAGGATTCTCCAAATATATATAGACCTTGTGACATCATTGTACAGGACTTGATACTGATCACAATTGGTCAGTACTGTAACAGTTTGAATTTGAACCCACCAATCATATGTTGACAAGAGATGCATTTTCTCTCCCATTTGGCAACTGTATGTATGGAGACCTGTTGCTTTGAAGTAGATCTTGGCCCTCCAATTCCATTAGCATTTAGAACACAGCAGACCCCCAGGTGGTGAGCTTCAAAGCCTCTTAGCTTTAGTCAACAAGGCCAGTCCTTCTGTCTCTTAAAGATATCAACTTCTTCCATAATTTTATAAGTTACTTTCCCAACATTGTATAACTTTTGTCTCTGCTCCATGATGTTTGCAAGATCTACAGCTTTTACGGAAGACCAAACAGTACAGAGTAATATTTCACAATTCATATAACAATCATTTTTATGCATTCTAAGAAAAGGATATCTAGTTGACTTTTTGTCACACACTCCATGTAAAGACTTTCTTTTGTGCTACATTGCATTTTCAACTTATTGGTTATTGTTCTGTTAATTTATCATTACAACTAAAAATCTTCCACACTACTCGCTAAAAGCGTACCCTGCAACTGTATACAGATTGTATCTCCCGGACCTGCTACAGTATATTAAATATAGATAAACCAACCATTCATCTACCTGCCTGTGTCCTCCTCTCTCCATTTCACTACACCCACGAATCGTGACATAAATTATCACAGAAATAAATAAATAGGGGAATAATATTGATTAATAAATGTATAATTTTATAGTTTTATGTATATTGTTATGTATAAATATTTTTATTAATGCATATATTTATTTATTATTTTCGTAGACTTGGTCCTCCATAAACGTTTGTGTACATGTAACGGGAGGCTATTCCACCAGGTTACTTTAAAGTTATTTTAGATTCGTATTCCCGGCCACACCAACACAGAGAGAAAGGCAGATGAGGTATGTAACAAAATATTATATTTATTTCCTATTTAAAACAGTAATAACCAATCATTTATTTCTACCTACTTTAAAATAACATTCTTGTGTAAAACCAGAAAAAGGGAAATCAATAAGGCCCATGTGGACAATCAGTAATTAAACACATGTTAGAGCAATGTCCAAAACCAGTCCAAATACACTCCATGGTTTCCTCTGTACACACCCAAGGGTTCGACAGTGTGGCAATGAGTGGCTACTCCAATCCCGAAGTCCACGTCAGCAATTCCCTAGAGCCGGTCTGCCTCTGTCAATGAGGAATAGTACAGATCAATAGGCGGCCTGCTTATTGTCGGCAACTCAACACAGCCCCTGGAGTTTTAGTATGACAACTTTCTTATACTTTACGTGCGCTTGTCAATAACACTGCCGCTCCCACTGCTCCACCTTCAACAATTCTGGGACTGGCGCCTTAAAAACAGGGATGAACAGCGCTAAATGGCTACTTCGGGCATTCAATTGTTAATAAAACACACCACATAAAAGAAGAGAAAGAAAGACCACTTCCCTATATTTAGAGTTTGCGAGCATTGGTATTCTCATGTCTGGGAGTCGACCTCTAGCAGGGCACCGGATATCTAATCCAGAGAACTCCAAATAAATATTAATACCGCATCCACTGTACATCCGTCCGTACGTACACCACAAAGTTCTTGTCCTCTTTCTCCCTCCTTCCATTCCTCTCCGTTCCTCTCCTTCCCGGCCCCTCATCCTCACTCCCTACCTCGTGCTCATCTCCCGTTTCCCCCTGTTCTCCTTCTCCTCTTGTTCTCGTCTCCCCATTCTGGACTTCCTTCTTTTTGCCTTTTGCTCGTCCGCATCGCTCTCTTCCGCGGGATCCTCTCCTCTGCTCCTCCGCTTTGGCTTGTTGCTTTCCTCTCTTCCTTTTCCCATCCCCGACAAGAGTTAGGGAGTCCTTTTTATTTGGGAGTGGTCTGAGCTACCGACCAATCCATTGACAATGGTAAATAGGTTAATACAGGTGTTCATTGGGGCTTGTTAGAGTTCATGAACGAGGTTAAACAGTTAAATCAATTGTCCAACACACTCCTCAACAGCAATCAATATGAGAAAGTCACACTAATCACATGATAAAATCACACCAATCAAACTTAATGATTCAAAGCCAAATCAGGATATGTGTATCAATACAACCAAAGCACTATCATAAAGGTTATCCCTCAATCACTCGGCTCCACTCCGTCACCATATAACATTCATATGCCATACCAATTGCTATCCGGCCTGCCAAAAAGGAATTTCAAAACCTAAGCTAAACCCCTCGATTCCAGCAAGGATTAAATCAGAAAAACACATATCATTATTTCACATATTTGAGCCATTATTGACAGAATGTATTTTATGTATGTATATACATACTCTGCACATGGGAGAAATAAGGGCATTGAAAAAGTCTACAAATCTCCCACCTTCAACGACACATGTTGCATGTATCAGTGTAAATTTGGTAGAAGAAATCGAGGGCTGCCTGTGGTTTTCAAAACTGCCATTGCAAACTTAATGTAGGAGCACCTGAAGAAGGTCCTTTAATGTCACTCGTTGAACCCGTGGAAACTTCTCAAAGTTATCAATGAAAGAAGGTGTCATCGGTTAATATAAATAAATCTGTCTAGTCAATATTACTAAAATAGATTGAAGTGCAACAACATCTGTATAACTGGCCTACCTGAGAAAATTGAAGGCCCACATCCAACCTCGTTCATGGAGGTATTCCTAAAGGAAACATTTGGTGCAGATGCCTTTCCCACCCCTCCATCCATTGCCAGAGCTCACAGAATTGCCACATCCAGATGGAAAAAAGGTGAACCTTAACGTCCTTTCATTGCGCAGATTCACCACTTCCAGACCAAAGAACGTATTCTTAAAGATGCCTTCTGCAATTTTAGGCAACATTTAGAACTATTTACGCCTTTAGGCTCTAAATAATGAGAATTTAGGCACCCTAGTGTCATGTTCCTTTCCATAATCCATGGTGCAGTAATGGTGTGAAGGAGTGGAGACAAATGCGTAGGAAAGGTAGATTAAATCAAACAGAGTTTACTCACAAAATACAAAATCAAATAAGCCACAATGGGCAAAAGGAAACCAATAAAACACACAAACCACAAGTAACAGGGAACAATGACTGACAAGTTAACATAGCAGACATAGGTGTATTCATACTGACAGGCGAAGGGAGTATTGACCACAGCTGTAGGCTAGGCAATAACGAGGACATAAACATAGAAGTAGAATGAATGGAATCCTGGAAACTTTAGATCTATTGGACATACAACATGAAAACAGTAGAGGTGTCAATAACCACAAATCAGGGGAAACACTGGGGAACTATGAATAAACACTATAAAAACACCATACAAGAAAAAACATAATATTGAACTAAACAAGATACAGACAGACACAGGGGAAAGTGGAATGAAACTAACAACAAGATATTCCCCCTGGACCAACTTAGGGCGAAGTGCCTTGCCCAAAGTCACCATGACATTTGGCATAGTCGGGATTCAAAACAGCAAAATTCCGACTACAAGTCTGACTCCCTAACAACTGCCCCATCTGTGCCCCATTTCAGTCTGCACTTGAAATACCACAAGGTCCTGAATTCAAAGCAAACTTAGTGCCCGCCCACTAGCAAATCGCTTCCAGTGACATCGAATGTAACCTAAACCCGTGGCTTAGTTAGCCAGTATTTACCGTAACTAGTAACATTTACAATGTGTCACAAAATCATCTGGGATCAATAGGCCCTATATTGCATCAGTAGGTACTGATTGAATTAATAATGAAGTCGCAATTATTACACAACATGCAAAAACACAAAAGATAAATGCTAGCTAACCAGCTAGCTAAGTCAGCTACCACTCAAACAAAACAGCCAGCTGACTAATTCATTATATTACGGTTCACTAATACTTAATGCAATGACAAATAGGAAACAGAGTGATTACAGTAGCTTACCTAATCAGGCTATGTTGTGAAAATGAAAGGCATCCCTGGGACATAACTAATAGTCCCAATGTATCAGTCATTCTGGAGCTATATAGTATGACCTAGTTAGCTCATAGGTAACTACAGATCTCGGTCACTAAGAACCCCAATGTCAACCAATGATAAAGATTGAGCAAAATTCCACCATCAAAGTTTTCGTGTTTTACGTCACAATTATCACACAATATGAATGAAAAAAATAAATATCCAACGTAGCCAGCTAGCTAGATAGCTAACTCTCCAAGAAACAAGACTGTCAACCAGCCAGCAGATTAATTCAGCCAGCAGAATTAATTATATTACAGTTTAGTAATGAATTATATTACAACAACATATGCAATGACAAATAGGAAACACAGTGAACATGTACTGGATGTGGATATAAATTAGAAGCCATAGCTATGTGTTGTAAACAAGTCAGTATCTTACCTAATCAGGCTGTGTTGTGTAGATGCCTTTAACAAAAGGCATCCCTGGGATGTAGCTAATAGTCCCAATGCATCATCAGTTGGTAAAGCTAGTTAGCAATTAGGGACAGGAGAAAAATTCAATACTGCAATGTATCGCAATACTCTTTTTGCCAATATTAATATTGATTCTCAAACCCCAAAATCAATATTTTGTTAGTATAGTTTTAAAGGGATACTTCATCGATTAGCATTAAGTATTTTCGAATGATCGTGCTTCCCTCCCTCATGTCCCGCTGAGATGAGAAATATCCATAGACAGTATAAATGAATGGACGAACAGATGCCATTCGTTCCTATGGAGAGCAAGTGAAGTCACTTAGATGCACTTTTTCAGTGGTAGCCGAGCTTACTGCGCAGCCTCAAGCTGAGCGTGATGACGTAGATGTGACGTGAGCAACGTCTCTGAAAGTTGTAATTCTTATTTATGTCATGCCAAAAGAAATCTGTATCATTCCGAATCTTGCCTCTTGCAGAGAAAGGAGAGCGTGAGTAGGAAGTATTTCCAATCCATCAAAAACAATGCTGAAATATTTTCTTTTGATGCCTTTCATGGACTCTCTATGGGCTTCTCTCTTGACTGTATGCCTCCATGTCCCCCGATTGCCTGCAAGCTTCTCCTGGACTATACGGTCATTTCTCTACTGTTTGACAGAAAGTTGCGTGGTTATGACAAAACAGTCAGCATATTTTCACAAGAACGGCTTATACGGGGCCATAACATGAGATACAAGGTAATGGAGCTTTTTATACATTGTCCTGTTTCTTTAGAAATAAACAATGTACAAATAGATTATTTAAACAATTCAGATGTAAATTTATTCACTGTCAAAGTGACCCTAAAATGAATGGGAGTCTATGGAATGCTAATGTGAGGTGATACTATATGTCCCTAACGTACGCCCGGCTCACTATAACGTACACATTATGTACGAGACGTAATGAGGTGAAGACTCAATCAATAATGTGTACTAAGTACATCAGCCCCAACAAACCCCAGGTTCTCCCTCACCTGTCCTCTCAACACGTAACAGGAACGTAGTTCACATTGACACACAAAGACAATGGGGATCAGAGGGAACCCTTCTATATATACACTAATTAGAGACAAGGATCAGCTGGATGATAATTGAATAAATTTAGACACAGAACAAGACAACCAAGTGAATAATGGAATATGTAAAGAATGTTCCAGTCTGACCACAAGAGGGAGCCATGCCATCCTGTGGTGAGTCCCATCCATAGATTGTATAATTACTGGATATACCCATGTGTGACGTCACCCAATGGTTTTTTAAGATCTGATTTGGGTCATTGAACTTCCCGTTACGGGCGCAGACATCTTGGTTGCAGATGTGACAATTTTAGATGAGAGGGAGGAGTAATCTAGGTAGCTAACTGATATTAATTGAGATGCCAACGAAAAACAGTATTAAAACAAAATGTAAAACAAAATGTAACGTTTCTTAACGGAAAAAGTGAACTGCCAACTCTTTTGAGTGTCTTGTCATTCAACTGAACACCATAGCCCCGCTCTAAACGCCCCTTTTCTTTATCCCCAATTTTAAAATCAACGACACCTTAGCTCAAAAAATTAACATCATGATAAAGTGCAGAATGCTTAAATCTAGCGATTGAGATCATTTACTCATTATGAAAATGATTATTACTTCAGTAAATCAAGTATGTTATGTCTCTCATTCTCATAGACTATAACAGAAACCGAGCTCTTTTGCAACCAGGTGTATCGCCCCCAGCTGGAATTCAGATAGAATGCAGGTTTAAGGCACTTCCTCATTTGCGTCAATTTGCCAAACTGGATGCTCGCCCTGTGGTCCCATCCAGGTTCTGGCAGTCCAAGCCTACCCCCTTGGAAATATCTCCATTGTGTGTCTGGAAAAAATGCCTCAGATGATGCAAAACGATGATTTTTGTGTCATCAGAAATTAAACTAGGAGTTGCCTGATGAAACATCAAAAACTGTTCACAGGGCTTAAAGGAGAAAAGGGGAATTCATTATAGAGCGGGCAGGTCTCGAAAAACTGTGTCCCATTGTCCCGAGGACGGACATATAAAAAATATGTCTGCAATGGTTCATAACCGACTTTGGGACGTTTACTGGACGCATACAACACTGGTTACAAACTTACATGTTTAATCACAAAGGCTGGTGAAGTAGATCATAATTCAGCTCAAAAGTTGATAAACTATTAATAATTAACATGAAAGGCGCAGCAATATTTTCACTTTCTCGCATCAGGAGAACACCTTTGCTAGTCTCCTGACGAGCTACATTCTCAAATGCGCACCTGATGTGAACTGATTTAGTAATAAAAAAGGAATATTTTGTCACATATATATATATATATATATATCTCAATAGCATAAAACATGGGTTTCATTGAAATTAATAATAATAATAATAATGCATTCAACTTTTATATAGTGCTTTTCTTCCAAGGAACTCAAAGCGCTTTTACACAGTGAAGGGGAAAGCCCACCTCATCCACCACCAATGTGTAGCACCCACTTGGTAAGAATTCTTCCAATTAGTAGGAATTCAATAACATGTCACTTAAATTCATTAATTTGTCATTTCACAAATACATCTTACATTTTAATAGATACAAATGATACAATGTGTCCCCCTTAACAATATCTTTGTAGCAGGAACATTATATTAATTCTAGGTTTTGCCTATATCTCCATGCTAAAATCAACTGTAAATCAACATTTTAAAGCTGATATATACTATATATGTTGGCACCCCTGGGTTGCTTAGAACCAATAATTTGGAACAACTAAAAAAACAAAATCAGATTTTTTTTCTGAAAATGATGGCGCTGATGAAATAAAATAATAATTTACTGTTTAACAAATAAAACCATTTTATTGTTTTGTACATGGCTGTTCATAAAAAAGATATATCTACCATATATTTAAGTTTTTAAAAGATTTAAGCACTTTTTAACCACTCTTTCATAGTATGTTTGCAAGTAGTTTCACCATTTCTGTGGGTCAGGGTGTGGGGGGATTTCGGGGCGCCAACATTAATCTAGTGTGTTTATACTAAATAGAAAAATACTGGCCATTGGATGTCGTGCAAAACAAGAGAGAATGTCACAAATTAATTAAAAACAAATCTTTACATAAACTTTACCACCAATGGTCCAAGCCCATGTCTCATTTTGTATGGAATTGTGCACTTTGCTGGCTCTGTCTATGATTGCGTTTACGGCTGACAGAGCGACACCACATGGTCGTGATCAGGGACAGAACCACACAGGCCAGTGCCACAAGAAGACACACCCACATCACAGTCGACAGCCCGTTACCCTGCCAACGATAAATGACAAGCATTAGACACACCATCTAAACAACGACTTCAGTTTGACTACAGTTACACAATTCTGTAAGCTTTCAATAAATTCCCTGAGTTTCCAGATTTTTCCAACCAGGGAACTCATTTATCAAGCATGCGTATACAAAATCTTTGCGGGCACCATTCGTACAATCTTTCTACATGGGATTTATCCATTTCAATGTTTGCTTAAGAATATTCTTAAATCTACACGTAGCCATGACAATTCGTAGGGACTATGTCAAGTGGTTGGAGGGAACTGCTTCTGAAATGTACAGTAGTAATGTGGAATTTGTACTTTTGCTATGTGTGTATTATTAATTTAATGTTTTGATTTCCATTGTGAATTGATATAATCCTCTAGGCTACGGTATTTAATGTAATTTGACTAAGTCAGTTTATTTGTAACAATAATACTAATGTAAGTTCCCTTAGTGACTTAGTAAATTTTAGGCATTTAAACCATTGTTGAATTTTTATAACAGACTGATATCATTGACATACATGTCATACCCCTGCTTATCATCACATTTACTGTATTTACAGTTAAAACAATATCCCACACATAAAAATTCATTCTATTTTATATTTGTTGACTATATGCTCCTAACAGCAAAGCTACATGTTGAAATCGCCCCGGAAATCTCCTTTACCGGTGAGTCGCGTAAAAAATGCTTCTAAATATAATTGCATGACAAGTGGAATCCATGACTCATTTATTCAGCAGAACACATATAATGTTATTTATTTGTGCCTAGGCTACATTATGAAGCTATTGCAGATTGGATTACTATTATTGTTTGTTGAATATTTTGTTTGAAGAACAGCATATTTCCCAATGCAATAGCCACTTCTCTCCTTAGCGAAATTTGACATTTTACCACTCCAACGAGTAACCAAGAAGCATGACAAATAAATCATGCACTCATGTTACACTACAGGTAACCTATACTTCTGTCAATCTCGGAAATTTGAATTGCATCGTGAATTTCATTATCCTAATCATAGCTGATGTTTCCTGCCGGCTTAAGGGAATGTGTGTTGAAATGCAAATCGTAGAGGCTGTTACTGAGAACTGATGCTAAGAACAAGTGATATTTATCAATGGTGCTTTCTTATTGGTGTGCTTTCCTATCAGTGTGCTTTCCTATCGGTTTGCTTAAAATGGAAACAAAATCCCCCTTTTTTACTGCATATGCACGTTCTTAAATCCATTCGTAAGTACCAATTTAGGATTGTTTATTGCTTATCCACGCTTGATAAATGAGGCCCCAGGACTTTAGGAAAAACAATTGTATTAAAGGTTTTCAAAGTTGAACAATAAACAGACAGTGTTGGGTAAAGTAGCTTGTACAGTTACATTCCAGTTACTTGCTGAGTTCACAAGTTTTGGGAAGTCCCTAATTAAGACAAAATGATCAGGTAAATGGAGTTCATATCTTACTGGTGACCATGACTGATATTTTCTTTACTCTTTCTATTTGTTTTATAGGTTAATTTTAAGATATGAACTCCATTTACCTGATCATTTAGTCTTACTTAGAAACTTCCCAAACCTGTGAACTCAACATGTAACTTGAATGTAACTAAAAAGTTGCTTTACCCAACACTGTAAATCTGATATCTAGGAGTATATTGTCTTTCTTTGTGCTTTGATGTTCTCCTCACCTCTTTCTGTTGTTGTAGTCCTTGTATCACAGCGAAGGAGCTGAGGTGATCACATGAGCAAATTGTGTGGGTGGAGTTTGACATCACTGTGGTGCAGCCCCGCCCTGACCACACCCCCAATCCATCCTCTTCTGACAAATAAACACAGTCAAGGTCCGCGCCACTGGACTAGGAGAGGTTATATAGGTTTGTACAATTAAACTTTTTTTTACCTTACTTCAACTTTTTCAATACAAAACCTGTTTTACCAGAGACCATGTACATTGTGTTACCTGTAGGTGACTGAACGTGAGCTTGACTGGTTGAAGCAATTGTTTTGAGTTGGGGTTGCTAATGGACACCGTGGAAACACTGGACATGAGCTGCTGGCTCTGTAACGATGAGCTGACATTCAGACTGCTCAAAGTCTTATAGCTGAGAAGAATGACATATGCAAACCCTGCACACAAAAAAACATAAAAATAATAACATCTTATACAAAATGATTTGCTTGTCAGAGTTTTACTTACGCAAACATCTAGTACGTGGAACTAACTGGAAGTGTGAGGGATTTTTCATATAAAATACATTATATTTTGTAATCATATTCTCATTTTACAGGATGCAATATACTTGCATTGTAAGTATTAGGGGTGGAATGGTACACAGAACTCACGGTTCGGTTCATACCTCGGTTCACACTGTAAAAAATGCGTTGACTCAGTTAAGTTGCGGCAACTTTAGGAAAGTTGTGGCAACTTTACTGAGTCAAAGCATTTTTTACAGTGCAGACATCATGGTTCGTTACGAGTTCGGTACAATGGAGGGAAAAGCAAAACAAAAATGCAGAACGCATTTTTGTTTATTGTGCATGTCTATGGCGTTGGATATCCGTTAGCATGTTAGATGTGTTTCCACTCACATACCCAACAACTGCTGAACAACGCCGACACACAGTCATTGTCATATCATCACTCTCTCGCCTGTACTACTGTAACTGACTGGGAAACCAGAGTTTTCCCAAACTTGCGATCTTAACTCTTGTGGGTCGCTACCACTCGCCATACTCTCCTTAGTGCTGCTATCTCTGACTCACTCACTGGACCGTTGACCTGACAAAAAACTGCATACATAGGTGGAGCTCGGCTACTTAGCTTCAGAAGGCGGGGATACAGATTAGTTTTCCCTAAAGAACCGGCGTATCTAACAGTAGTTCCGCATTACAATAATTAATTTCCACACACTTTTTTTATATTGTGTATTCTCTGTGTAAATTCATGCACCAAACCGTGACGCCTGTACCGTTTCAGTTCAATACGAATACATGTACCGTTCCGCCCCTAGTATATCAGTTTATTAATTAATATATTAGTCACACACTGATAAGCAGTATTGTAATGAGCACAATTATCAATTTATTATGGGCACACCTTGTAATGGAAAATTGTTGGAAGTGTGACAAGCCATAATGAAAGGTATTGGAATACCATCAAATGTATTCCATAATTTTCATAGAAGGTCCTGGAATTTGCCCCACCAATATATCCTGTTAAAGGTTTTTATGTGTCTGTCCATATGATAAGCATAAAGGGGCGACCAGCTGACGTCATGTCAGTAAAAAAGTTAATGCGCAATATGAAATGTTCAGTCTTTTCTGCAGAAAAACTAGGCTTTATGATCTTTAATAGAGTATCTTTTTGGATTCTCAAACTGTTGCATAGTTGTTTTTCTAAGCAGGGAAGGAGATAAGATCATTCTCCACAACAGAAAGGCAAAAATTATGATTTACTAAATTTAAGTTAAATTACATTTTAAATAGGTTGTGTGCTGCGATAGACTTAGTGCTTTTTGTGCTAACTCTAATCCTAGCCCTTACTTAATCCTAAAGAAACACTCCAGCCCTCAAACAACTAAAAAGAATCCCTGTCAGGTTTTTCGACATTAAAGTCAATACAAACACCTTTTAAATGCGTTCTGAAGTTCCCAAACCCGGTCACCGTAATTTGTCAATTCTATGCCAGTGATGTCATTGGAATATTTTTTTTAAACTACAGGGGAGGGAGTCAGTTGCCTTCCTTATCTTTTAATCATCAAGACCCTGATTCAAACTGATTTGGATAATAAAACTGCATACTTTGTGTGGAAATACTACATTGCATTCTTCAATTAAATATCTACATATAGCTACAGTATATACAAAGAGTTACAGTGGGATTTCTTTCAACAATGGGAAGTGCAATTTAGGAAATACCTGAAGAGCTGGTCCATTTCAACTTTGATCAAATATTATTGATTGGTAATATCCAACCATATGTTTGAGCCGGAATACAGTGAGGAAGAAATATGGAAGGGCTCCTGACCAACTTTATTGGTTGAATCAATATAGCCGCTGTTTTGCTACTGTGCACCGGGGTCGAGCTTTTGATGGCTGTCATGGTTTGGTGTGGTGGATATGAAGGAGGGAGACCGAATAGGAATGTAGATGGTTGATGCTTATTTATTTGACAATCCGGCAAGACATACACCTAATGCAGTTGCAGGCGAACAGGAGAAGCTAGTGCAAAATTATACCATATATATTACCATACTCTTACAGAGGCATGGGACGCTGATAGCTAACTCATAAGTAAAGAGTGAACGCATTAACTTCCAAACTTCAACAACACACTCGTCACAACTTACATTTAAACATTGACACTCCTGGACATTCTCTCCACACAACGAAAAGAGAAACACGTAACTTAAATAAATTACTGACACTTCACACTTCACACAGTTTGTCCAGCATTTAAATACTGAAGCTAACTAACTAATCGATCACGGCTGAATGCAATCATAATCAGATCTACAAGACATAATCCCAACCCACCCTAACCCTAGCAATAGCCCAGACTTGAGAGGTGTCACACAACCTTAAAGGGAAATACACACAAAACCAAAATGTCATGCAATGTGCACTGATACATATAAGGAAAACACAAATACTAGAAATAAGTCATTTCTCTCAGTCCTGTTCACGCCAGCCTATTCTGGGCTGGGTGTTAGAATGGCAACAGAGACAGAAAATGTTTTGTTTTTCACAGTGAGGAGGAGTGAGGAGCTACACGCAGAATGCTGAGAATAATATATATTTCTTTGGAACTTCCCATTTGAAGCAAAAAAAACATAAGTCTAGTATGAAGAAATATACGTGGCAAATATAGTACAGCAACAAACAATAGTTTTATCAACCTAGTACGTAGAACCACTGGACGGTAGGAATAATAAATGAGAATATCTACCTGATACGGTTTAAACAATAGTACTGGTCATACAACAGTCTACATAACATACTCACAACAGACAGTATAAACAATAACCCACAAACACTCCCAAACACAAAGAACTAATATAGACAGACAATAAGGCACAGCTGTCCTGGATGCTGAGGACGAGAGTGGAGAGAGAGGGGCGCGATGACATCAGAAGGCAAGAGATTCCGACCGCCTGACCATGTTCGCGCCAGTAGGGGAAGCTCCAGGATTGTCAGTGCTTACATTGTTGTATAGAGTGGGACCATGAAATGTTTTTGCTTTCAACCAACTTTCCATGCTGACATAGACAATGGTGTTTGGAAACATTCTATTCATTATCCCGAAAAACAACTGGACCAAACAGTCAGGCCCAAGCTGTGTAACACTAACAGGTAATCATTGATTTGTTTTGTGTAAATATTTAGATAACCGCAACCTAAAATGAATAATGAAACTTGATAGAATATTGCTAAACATGTATGAATTTTAACTACAGTAGATAGTTGAGTTTATTATTTTCTGGAAATACTTGGACAAACAACAGGTAAATGAATAATGATATTTGGCAGAGTCTTGCTAAGCATGTATACATGTTAACGAGATAGGTGATATAAGTATTGAATCTACTTGGTGAGAGTAGTTAGCATTGAAAGTATCTTTACAAAAATTAGCTACCTAGTGGAAGTCAATGATAGCTGATTTAGTATGTCTAATTTGTGCATGTTATGTGATAATTTTAAATTCATTTCGAAATGTATAAATTACAAATTATGGATTCTGTCAATTTTATTAGTTGTGCTGTACTGTATAGATAGCTAATAGGCCAAGGGCTAAGCTAGTTAGCATGTCTCGTTTGTGCAGATGTATGGTCATTTCAACTTCATGTAGAAATGTATCAATGACAGATTATGGATAAACCTGTACCTACTGTACTGAAGCAAGATAGGGTATATTATAGCTAGTATCAGATGACTATTGTGACTCGTTGTCAATTTTATGTGGTTTATTGATAGCTAGTAGGCCAAGGGCTAAGCTAGTTAGCATGTCTCGTTTGTGCAAATTTGTGATAATTACAAATTCATTTTGAAATGTTATCAGTCACAGATTCTAGGGTAAATCTGTACCTACTCAAGCAAGATAGGGCATACAGCTCTTGGAATATAGTGTGTCCTGTTGTATAATTACTTGCTTGTAGCTTACTAGCTTACGCTAAATTTAACATAACCAAAGCAACTCGCAGGGCGCAGGTGCATTGAGTTCTGGACCTTGTGGTAGTTAAAGTATTAACTGAATCAGAAAAGGCCAAACTACTCTCATCTGTTTTCAGAAAGAATTGCAGTTAAAACACTGTATTATGTCATTTATCAGTCTAGTTTTATTTACTCTGGAATGGTCCTAAAACAGTGAATAGTGTTGATGTAGGACTGAGGCTACCTGGGTAATAACTAAAACAGTGAGTAGTGTTGATGTAGGACTGAGGCTACCTGGGTAATAACTAAAACAGTGAGTAGTGATGATATAGGACTGAGGCTACCTGGGTAATAACTAAAGCAGTGAGTAGTGTTGATGTAGGACTGAGGCTACCTGGGTAATAACTAAAGCAGTGAGAAGTGTTGATGTAGGACTGAGGCTACCTGGGTAATAACTAAAGCAGTGAGTAGTGTTGATGTAGGACTGAGGCTACCTGGGTTATAACTAAAACAGTGAGTAGTGTTGATGTAGGACTGAGGCTACCTGGGTAATAACTAAAGCAGTGAGTAGTGTTGATGTAGGACTGAGGCTACCTGGGTAATAACTAAAGCAGTGAGTAGTGTTGATGTAGGACTGAGGCTACCTGGGTAATAACTAAAGCAGTGAGTTGTGTTGATGTAGGACTGAGGCTACCTGGGTAATTCTGTTCATCTCCAGCCACGGTCTCCCAGGAAGTGTCAAGTTGAGCTTTCTCATTGGTCAGGCTGACGGGACCTTTAGGTTGAGTTCTGTCTCTGTTCACCAATATCTCTGCTTCTGTTTTCCAAAATATGAGGAAAAAAGATCAGTAAATGCATTTAATTAGTTTGACATGTGTATGTTTAGTTAGGTCATTTTTTGGGGATCTGCAAGGTGATCAGTAATGGTTAACACTCTGAGGTCAGCATGTGTTCGGCGTGGGTTTAACCTGTGTAGTTAGACTGTGTTCAACCTGTGTAGTTAGACTGTGTTTAACCTGTGTAGTTAGACACCATCCTGGTTAAGTTCTCCTTCAGCTGTGGAGTGATCAGTCTGATTGAGTTTTCAACGGTCTGTAAAAAGTTAACCACATCACTGCTACTAAGGTTACCACCTTCCTGGATGCCCCGCTGAACAAAATTAGTGGCATTAACCAGTGCCTAGAGAAGAAAGAAAGCAAAGAGATGACTGATAGATGAATGCGTGTGGTTTTAAAACATTATTATACTTAGCTGATTTTACTCAGGTGATCTCTCAGTCTATCACCTTAAGCATTATTCTCCTGCTATACTGCGAAATGTAATCATAAATCAGACTAGTGATTTTAGTGAGAAAGTGTATCTAATGAATATTATGAGTATTATAATAATATACAGTATATACAATAAATGTTTTTCATTAATTAACTACATTAATAGGGTGAATTGCCCTAATGTGGGACTGGTTTTGCATTTTAGACTTTTGTGACACTTTTTGTGATGTAAAGCTTACATTGCAGATAACACATTCAGAAAAAAAAATGCTTTTGATCACATGACACCACAGCTATGGCTAACCAATAGTTTCACTGACATTCATGTATTTACTCGGGACCTACATGCACCTCAGGTCTTACATTTGAAGAGCGAATGGCTGTAGCGCTTGGGATGGTGGCAGTCAAAAAAATATTCTGCTAGACTGGAAATCACCATCTTGTTTTAGGAATTGGCTTAATGAGTTGATCGTAACTATAAAGATGGAATAACCATGCACACTCCAGCCTGTGCATTGTCAGGGAATAACCGTGCAAACTCCAGCCTGTGCATTGCCAGGGAATAACAGCGCACAATCAAGCCTGTGCATTGCCAGGGAATAACCGCATACACTCCAGCCTGTGTGTTGCCAGGGAATAACCGCGCACACTCCAGCCTGTGCATTGCCGGGGAATAACCGCACACACTCCAGCCTGTGCATTGCCAGGGAATAACCGCACACACTGCAGCCTGTGCATTGCCAGGGAATAACCGCACACACTGCAGCCTGTGCATTGCCAGGGAATAACCGCACACACTGCAGCCTGTGCGGAGCAGGAAAAGGCCATCACCCATATCCTTTTAGCAGACAAGAAAACACGTCACCCTGCACCCACTTATCTAGACATTGATTTCTTTGAATGTATCAAGGCAGCACTGATTTCACAGATTTCTCTCTCTTGTCAGGAGAAGCATATGTGAGTGTGTCGTATTTGAAGCCTCTCAATTTGTTCAAGACTGAGATTCTGAAATCAAGTGAGTGAAGCTCAACTGACCCAAGACATCAAGAAGAGGGTTGTCGATTACCTATTTAACAAATACAGCCACCCTGAGACATATGAGCTGCTTAACATGGCTACTTTTCTGGACCCACGTTTGAAAAACACCTACGTGACCACTGAGCAGCTCGTGGAGGTGAAGGTGAGAGGTTCCTTTTGAGGCGAAAGCCCTCCTGGTAGAGAACACGGTTGTGGAAGAAGAACAGAGTGAGAGAGATCGAGAAGATGCCACTACTCCACAATCGGCAAAGACGTCTAAGAGGAGACTTGGGACCTTTTTTGAGAAAATTAATAGTGCACCAACACCTGCCTTAAACCAAAGACATGCAACACGTCATCTTTGAAACCAGAAACTGTCAATATGCTGGTGTTCCTGGCACAGAACTTGTAAAGAGGGAGGCAGTGAATTGTTAGTTGTCAGTTAAAAAACTTTAATTCATATTGCTGAAAAAGAATGCACTTGTTTGGCAGGAAAGTTTTTATGTTTTATTTACATTCTGTAAACTTGATGTATTTTATTACATTGTACTGAAAATCTACCTACCTCTTATACCTTTGTGTAAGTTTCATGTTCACATAGGAATAAACATAGTTATTGAAATGTGCATTACCTTCGTTTGTTTCTGGATGTTTAAATTAAACGTGTCTTTTTACTTTGAAGGGCTAAGAAAATATAAACAAAGATCTTTTCGACAGTATATCTTGATATTATACCGTTATCATCTGGAAAGTGCAAAAATATTGTCATATGAATTTTGGTTCATATCGCCCACCCCTAACTTCTATCATATACTCTGAGTATTCTGCACCCAGTATTTTCATGTTTTACTTTTTTATTTTTGTGTAATTCATGTGTAACTATGTAATCTTGTACCATTGCGTTCTATATCTTGGCCAGAGAAAGTGTTTTCAATGTGCCCAGCTGGTTAAATAAATAAATAAAAAGTAAGAAGGTTGTGGAAAATATGGCTATGGGAATCTATTTCTTGACAAAAAGTCCTCACTACTACAACAAGTATGAGGGTGTGTTTTACTTTTAACAGCACATCTCCAGTCTGTCCTTTAGGTCCAGTTGAGGAAGAGTTTCTCAACATCAAACAGTTGTCTTTCATCAGAGTCAAGAGGTTGTCAAAGCCTGGAAGAGTCTGGGGGAGTGGGGGTCAAAATCAAGTTCAAATAAAGGAATCATACATTTTATTGTATTGAAAATAAACTGATTACCTGTCCGGGCTGCTTTTCAAGCTGGTCACAACTGAGCTCTAAATTTAAAAGATGGAATGTCACAACATTTCTACAAATCCTTGAGAAAGAGGTGGATCTCATGAGCACTGTTGGAAGAGTGTCAATCTCTCACCTATACACTTAGTTTGGATATTGCCGTAGTTACTAAATCCATCGGAACACTGGCACCAGTAGCTGCCAATCAAGTTGTGGCAGGACCCTCCTTCTCCACAGAATCTGTCCACCTCACACTCGTTAATGTCTGAAAGAGAGTTTTAAGGAAACGGCGTGAGGGAACAACTCAACCACATAGGCGAACACATCTGTGCAAGACAGCACACACATCCTCAGAAAGTCATATTAAACTATACTTACCCAAACACTGTTCAGGGGCACCGTTTGTCTTCGTTGGCTCCATTCTGAACCCAGGAACACATTCACACTTGTAGCTGCCATTGGTGTTGAGACAAATTGAATGGTCTCCACAGATTGTCGGATTATCGGCACACATATTTTCTTCTATACATCAGACAACACAATGCAGACCAAAAGGTACATAACAGCTGGATCAGTATGATATGAATCAGTACAGTTGAGTGAAAGTAGATAATGAGAGAGTGACAACGAAAGAAGAGGCATAGTGTGGCATGTGTGTTGACACAGAAAAAGGTGATCACTAACAAATTAACAGTCACACTTTAAATAAGATTGCACTGACTTTTAAAAAACACTCAACTAACCAAACTAAATCTATCTGGGTGCAGGAAATGGGTATATATTTCAGGGGTGATGCTATAGATAGAATTAGCTCAACTACATCATGTGCCCGTTTAGGACTTAAACAGTTTAAGGTGATTCATGGAGTTTACTTTTCCAAGTCCAAACTGTTATAATTTACCCTAGTCTGGTTTATGTTTGTATGTCATAGCTCCCCATGTCACCTTTATCATGTTTTTTCAATGCCCTAAACTGAGAGGCTACTGGGACTTTATCTGAGGTATTTCAAATTTGCCCTGTCCCCTGGTAGCAGTTTTTGGTGTCCCCGAGGACTTACTCTCATTCGACCCCAAACAATCAGACACTGTGGCTTTCAATACATCCTGTCTGCAGCATTGGACTGTATTGTTTGTTCATGTTTAGACTACCGTGGCGTCTGAAGTTCCTATAAAGGGGGTCCACGAAGGTATAAGACCAGGCATGTTGTTGTTATGAGGGGCTCCAGAATGAGTTTGCAATTGCTGTGGAACCTGTTCCCACATTTTCCTGTGTGTGCAATAAACAGAAGTAGTCTCACCTAAACACATAGTGCCGCTGTCATCGTAAGTGAATCCGGTGGGACACATGCACAGGTAGGTGCCCGGCTGATTATTACATGTTTCATGTTGCTTACAAATATCTGGGTTCTCAACACACTCATCTATGTCTGTAAGAGAGAGTGACGATGAAAGAAGAATACATGGTGGTAAGAGAAATATGATGTTAAAGTGTGTTGACAAGATGAAGGTAGTCATCCCTGACTAATAAAAAAGATTCCACTCATCAACACATGATACAGGGTTAGGGAAATATAAGAACCCTAACCATGCCCGGATTACCCAATGGGCATTATGGGCACGGGCCCAGGGGCCCATGCGCACTTGGGGCCCAAGCAAAGGAAAAAAAAATATTTACATTTCAGATAATGACACCATGTATAACTAGAGAATGGCATGCTGATATTTGTATTAATTTAAATAGAATTATATAATTGGTCAAGCGTAGGTGTGGAAAGCACTGACGTAACAACCCGCCCCTGCGCAGCTTTCAAATAACCCAGCGCTGCCGCTGAATGAAAGTCAAGAAAATGAGTGAGAGAAGCGGTTGTACTAAACGCAAACGAAAAAGAGAAAAGGAGAGCGAGGTGTCTTTATTAAGACAGGTTCCATCTATCAAAACATTCTTCAAAAGTACCCAGGCCCAGTAGGAGAATCGGGTGAGGAATGTGTGGTAGATCATGACGAGCAAGCTAACCAGGGACCGGAGGAGGCTAGTGTTAGCAGCGCAGCACAACCTGCTAGCTGTACCGGTAGCAGCAGCAGCAGCGAGCAGTGGTTTAATCAGGTGTCTGACCTGACCTTGTGGGGGGCAATCGACGAGGATGCACGTGAACAGCAGCTAGATGGAGAGAAACAGTATTGGCGGGAGGTGCTCAAGCGGGATGGATGTGGCTGTCATGTGGCTGTCTTTAAGTTAAATGAAATATAGTATTATAAAAAACAAAAAAACAAGCTGTTTTCTTTTACATTTTGACATTTACATTTAGGGAATTCGGCAGACACTTTTTATCCAATGCGACTTACATGTAGAGGTCGGCTAATTAATCGGATTGCCTGTCTGGAGGAAATTGTCATTGCAGAGAAGCCATGGTAAGTTTGTAGTTAGCATGAAAGGAGATCAATTAAAATCAGTCACATATAATCACTTTTTAGCTTCACATTGTTAATATTAGTCTAGAATAATGGGTAGAGGTTCACTGCTTTCATTTCCGACATAACTGTTCCCATTTTTTTATCAATCAAAACTTTTATCCGTTCTGTTTTCCTCAAGGTTTTCAGGAAAAACGACCCATTCAAAAAAAACTGCTGCGCAAGGGTTAACTAGCTATATTGCGGTGCATATGATGAATAAGGGAGATTTATAATTAATCATCAGATCAGCCAACAGTAGATCAAATTCGGATACTGGCACCAAATGAGTGGTGAATATGTCCATTCGAATGCACAGTCATTAATTGTGCACATATCTTGTCAAAATACGATATGTGTTTTCGCCATTTGTTTGGCATTTTGTTTGAACAAATTTAAATATTTTAATATATATATTTGAGATTTGAAACAATTTTGTGTATTAAGAAGTTATATTAAAAGTTTGTTCTTTCAGTAATGTCATTATTTTCCCCAAACAAATCATAATAACTATAGCCAGCAGCATAGAGCCCTGTATTGCACTGCTGGTTTGCTTATAAAGCTAAGCAGGGTTGGGCCTGATTAGTCACTGGATGGGAGACCATTGCTACTGGAAGTGGTGTTGGAGGGCCAGTATAGGGCAGTCTTCCCTCTGGTCTAATGATCATTCCCAATGCCCCAGAGCAGTGACGGGGATATCTGCCATGCGTAGGGTGCCGTCTTTCGGATGAGTTAAAACGGGTGTCCTGCCTCTCTGTGGTCACTAAAGATCCCATGGCACTATTCGTAAGAGTAGGGGTGTTCACCACGGTGTCCTGGACAAATTTCCAATCTGGCCCTATACAATCATGGCACCCTACTAATCCCTATCTCGCAATAGGCTCATTCATTCCTCTCTCCCCCTCCTCTCCCTCCCTTCCCCCAGGTCGTTGCTGCAAATGAGAAAGCGTTCTCAGTCAACTTGCCAGGTAGAATAACAATTAAACTAAAAACTAATAATCGGTCGATTAATCCGTATCGTCTTTTTTGTTTTTCCAATAATCGTTAATCGTATCGGCCTTGAAAAATCATAATCGGTCGACCTCTACTTACATGTAGTACATTTGTCAATATTTGGATAGGTCATACACCAGCAATTGTAATTTGTAAGCAACCAATATTATACCAGAACACTTACAGCATCTTGTAATGTGTCTACTACCATTCAATCATCAAACAAAGTGCTTAGTGGCCTTGAATAATAAAGTGCTAAATCCATAAGTGCAGAATCTTTTAGTTTAAAGTAGAAAGATTAGAAAGAAGAGTAAAAAATCATTTGGGGAAGAAACTTGAGTTAAGATTTTTCAGGTTTTTTACAAGTTGACCTGCACTGTTTGGATCCTTTTCCTCACAGAAAGAGGAGAGGGGGAGAGATAGAGCGGCAACCCCTGGAGAGTCTAGGAGTACAGGACAGGACAGGAGAGAGACAGACAGGACAGATTAATGGGTGTGTGTATGTGTCTGTGTTTGAATTATGGAAAAATTTGATTCATAGAACTGGATTGGTAAAGGTGAGGAACTATGTGCTTGCATAGGCCAGCTAGTTGCTCACTAGAGGTTTTACCACAGGGTGAGCATCCGGTTTGGCAAATTGACGCAAATGAGGAAGTGCCTTAAACCTGCATTCTATCTGAATTCCAGCTGGGGGTGATACGTCTGGTTGCAAAAGACCTCTAAGTTTCTGTAATAGTCTATGAGAATCAGAGACATAATATACTTGATTTATTACATCAGTAAACATTTTCATAATGAGTATATGGTCTCAATCACTAGATTTAAGCCTTCTTCAGTTTATTATGATGTTCATTTTTTTAATTATAGTCTTGTTGATTTTAAAATCGTCGATAAAGCAAAGGGACGTTTAGGGCGTGGTTATGGCATTCGGTTGTACGACACGACACTCAAAGCAGTTGGCATTTCACTTTTTTCACTTTTTTTGTTACATTTTGTTTTACATTATGTTTTAATACTGTTTTTCGTTAGCATCCCAATTAATATCTGTTAGCTAGCTAGATTACTCCTCCCTCTAGTCTAAAATCGTCACAGCCGCAACCAAGGTGTCTGCGCCCTTAACAGCAATTTCGAACAAACCAATGGGTGACGTCGCACATGGCTCCATCTAGTAATTATACAATCTATGGGTTTTACCAGCAAATAGTAACAAAAAATTCAAAAAACTTGATTGTGTGGGTGGGGTGGGGGGCCCTACAAGACATTGTGCCCAGGGGCCTCTGAATTCTTAATCCGGTCCTGACCCCAGTGGATAGAAAGATTAAGCATGATATTCACACTTGATCTGGAATGGGGTTAAGAATAGAAGAAGAATTACAGTAGGCCTGTGCAACCCAGGGTTTTAACTTCAAAATCTGTGGCAGTTTCACGGAATGGCTGAAAATTCCATGAAATGAACACGGACCTAAATCCGTGGCAGTTTCACAGAAAGGTGATTGATGGGCACACAGTAAGACCTTCCTACCCTTAACCACTCAGAAACCTTGGTGTTAACTCGATGTAAGCCTTACCCAAACCTTTACCCTAACCTTAACCACACAGAAACCTTGCTGTTAACTCGATGTAAGCCTTACCCAAACCTTTACCCTAACCTTAACCACACAGAAACCTTGCTGTTAACTCGATCTAAGCCTTACCCAAACCCTTACCCTAACCTTAACCACTCAGAAACCTTGCTGTTAACTCGATGTAAGCCTTACCCAAACCTTTACCCTACCCTTAACCACACAGAACCTTGCTGTTAATTCAATCTAAGCCTTACCCAAACCCTTACCCTACCCTTAACCACACAGAAACCTTGCTTTTAACTCAATGTAAGCCTTACCCAAACCCTTATCCTAACCTTAACCACACAGAAACCTTGGTGTTAACTCGATGTAAGCCTTACCCAAACCCTTACCCTAACCTTAACCACACAGAAACCTTGCTGTTAACTCCATGTAACATGTATTATGTTGTAATGTATTGTTTGGAAACATGGTGACAGTGAGGAAAAAAGGATATAAAAGCACATTTGCAACACGTCTGCATCGCGCTGGAATAGAAAACAAAATACATGCAAAGTGTCTGCCTGGATTTGAACTCTCAAACTCTGGGATGTGAGTTGCATGTTTATACGCCCACCCACCATCCCCAACCTACCAACCTGAAAATCTGTGCTATTTACACTCTGCTACGTCATCATGCAATTCCCGGAAACTGCGTTTCGAAGTTAAGGGTCCTTGTTTATTTCACAGAATCTTCTGCCATTCCGTGAAACTGCCACGAATTTCGAAGTTAGGGGTCCGTGGTCATTTCACAGAATTCTGCGAGATCACCTTGAAATTTTAAACGTAACCCTTAAATAAGTTTCCACTCACCAACACATAATACAGGGTTAGGGTTAGGGAAATATAATAACTCTAACCTTTAAATAAGATCCAACTCACCAACACATGATACAGGGGAACGTGACATGTAGCCTTCGTAACATTCACAGCGGAAGCTATCAGGGGTTTGGATGCACTTTGAAAATTCACAGACTTTTGTTTCAGCTAGGCATTCCTGTGCACCTACATGAATTAGACCAGAGGTATATTTACACTAATAGAATACACCCTGTGATTTTTTTGCCACTTTAGTGTTGACCAGCCAAAGATTATATTCTATAAAAATACAGTGTTCAATGTTCTTGATCAGGTTCTGATCAACATTGCAGATGATAAAAGTTCAACATCATGATTGAACCAATTAAATGCCAGACCAAAAAACTACACATTAAAATATAAGGGATGAACAAGAAAATAGAAAAAACATATGTAAAAGTACTCTTACTTTGAAGTATTCAAATCACAACTAAAAACAGCTACAGAGGCACATTAGGTGGACTGCCAATTAACAGTATGTCAATTAGGATGTTGATATTGCAATTAACAGAGGTCACAAGCAGCCAAAGAGTCAGTGCACAAATTGGTCAATAGAATCATGACAGCATATGCCGAGAAAATTGCATCACCATTCAGGAACAGTGGTCGCAAGTCTAGACGGACACCTAACAGGATGCTGCAAAGGGAAAACTGAGCTTCACAAAGCTGGAATTTATTTATATAATCACTTGTATCCAAGGTCTACACACATACTATATATGCAGAAATTAGTGTAAGGAGCAAAAAACTTGACTTAAACTTGACTTAAACTTGACTTAAACTTGACTTAAACTGACTATAGTCAGATGCATAATCTTTTGACAGTTTCCTACATCCAGACAGTTTTACATTCAGAGAAAAAGCCAAAGGATTATGCTATGTATTTTTGTTATTTTATACATTCTCTGTTGTCATTACAAACACAAGGCAGTGTTGTGGTATGGTATTCCTACCTTCGACACCACCATATCCATGGTTCCAAAGTAATGCTAAACGAGGATAAGAAGATATATAGAAAATATATTTTAGCAATCTCAATGATAATAAAACAAAGAAAAAAATGAATGTAGACTGACCCAGAATCAGGATATATGGAATGGATCCCATGCTGTCTGACATGCTGTGTGTTAATAAAGTACTACCAAATGTGATGTCCATGAATTGTAATCATGTTATTGCGTGACCGTATGCTTCCTTCCTCATTTTGAAAGATCGTTTCATTGCTCACTCTAGTGTAAGTTTGTCAGGTTTACAGACATACTTTTTGAAAAATATGCCTAAAAACCTCAGATAGATGATATCGACTTCCTCTCATGTTTGTACACACCCCGGCTAGTTTCATAGAATCCTGAACTAGTTTTCATACTCGGGTTACATTGAGTAACTTTCTTGTTTGTCTCTGGACATACAGTGCCATACAGCCACACCTCCCTATATAAATGATTGTCTTTCTATGGACATTTTATCCCTCTAGTATCACTGTTCCACTATCAATGGACTGATTCAAAATAGAATATGTTTTTATACAAAAAATATAACGATAGCAGCACTCACAAAAATGTTTTCAAAAGAATTTACAACATAATCCTGCAACACAAGCGGACACAAAACATTTAAGGCTACTGCCATTCAGACCTGATGTCATTATCAGGGCTGCCGACAGGAATCTGTGGGCCCAGGATAAAACTCCACATTTAGGTCCCCCCACCAAAAAAAAGACTGTGCAAAAACAAAATCTGGGGCCCCCCTCAGGACTGGGCCAAGGAAAAACATTCCCAGTTGTCCCCCACGTCAGCTGCCCTGGTCATTATGTCTAACACTTGAGCAAATCTGATGGTTGTATTCTATGTCGTTGAAGGGGTTAATGTCAAATATATTTTTCTTTAAAAAACTTTCAATTCCACATTCACTCCTAGATCACTAGATTTGACAATGTTGTGTGTGAGAAATCAAATAAAAAATATTTGATCCTTTACTGGAATTGGGGAAAAGCTCACTGTATCATTGAAAGCTGCTGGGAATTTGACCAATAAAGTGTTGTTTAATCAGTATGTTATTTTAGCTTTATCAACAATATCTTTACCCAGTTTAAAATAAAATGCCACAAAAAGAGAAGCGGGAAATTGTCGTATCTTTTACCATCACGAAACAACATGACCTCTGCAATGTTGGAGCAAGGTAATCTACTTTGAAGGCTTTTTTGTGTTTTTTCCTATTTTCTCAAGGCACATGACAATATGAATCAAAGATGAATATGAGAAGAGTACAGACTATCAGCTTTTATTTCTGTCTGTTTCAACACATTTTACCAATGAAGAAATAACAGCACTTTCAGAGACCCCACATTCCATTTTATGTGTCAACGAGGCATATCATACTCCCTCTAAGAGCCAAGGTATAATCAACTGTTATTAAAGGGATTTGACCATATCGATTTAGGATCAGTTTGACATAGGGAGTGGTGTTAGCTCTGTTGAGACGTAGATTCTATTTAATCATGTTAAATACAGTTTGAACAGTTTAGAATGGTATTACTAGATGAGAGAGTTGTACAGCTATAGTTGAGGCCTGTTGGAGGATTCTAGGACATGTAAGACAGACAGGGAGAAGATTCAGGGTCAAGCCAGATAAGACCTTCCTTTAGGAGAGTAGACAAGGAAGCAAGGCCATGAGTGAGTTAGGACAGAGAGAGCCCTTACAGTTCTTATATTATAACATCAGCATAAGCAGTAGCTTATGGCTTAGGACTTATAGCTTATAACTCTGTTATATATTAGACTGCTTATAACTATATGATCTATTGTAGGTTAGACTGTAATTACATCACAGGTCTAATACATGTAGATGCCATTCAGACTAATAGAACAGGAAATTTTACTGACAGGACATTAGAAAGATAAGGGTTACTGAGTTATTTGATAAACAACTAGCAAGGCCAGTTTATTAGACGCTAAGACAGAAGTTAAGGTGAACAGCACATGTGCTCACATGAGACAGTCACGGGTCTGAGGAGATTCTTCTAGGAGGTGTGCGAACAACAATGCTAAGGCTATATAACCCAGTTCCATATTATCATTCGGGGCATTTTTTCCAACACGTCTTGATTGCCTTGTTATGAGATGACCCTGTTTCCATAACGAGAAGTACTTTTTAAACATTCTATTATCAACCACTACCTGACTCCTGAAACCATCATTTCAACAAAGATCTTGCCAAGCCTTAACATACCATCTTACAGCTCAACCACAGATTGTGCCTGTCTCATCAGCATTTGTAACGGGACTGTAAGTCTTGCCTCGTAGGGGAAATTAAAACATTACACTGGAAGACTTAAAAGTGAAGGATCCTAGTCCCCACTCCAGTGCTTTGAGCCTCAATATACACGTTATGTGTATGTGTATTAACTTACACTATTTATGATATCCCACAGGAATAGACAGTGTGGGCTTCAGGTGAGTATGTCTATACGGTGGCTTCCTGAAGTGCATGTGATGAAAAATAAACTCAATCTACATCCCCACCCACCTAATCCTAATACCCCAAGGTAAGTTTTTAGATAAAGAACAACTGTCAAATGTCGTAATTTCAAAATTAAGTAATTTATTTTCCTTTCCTTAGGAAACTGTATTTCTCTTGGAGAGATATCTTAATAGAATAAAATATCCAAACAGTAAAAAAAAAAAAAATATATATATATATAATAGAATAAAATAGTTATTCAAGATTTTTTGTAACACCTTCAAATGGATGACACTAAAAAACTCTTAACATCTCAGAAATGTTTTCCCAAAATTAATTAAAAATTTTCGGGCATAAACTGATTTACAAAAAACACCAGAAAATTCACTTTATAATTCAGTTTCCTTCTGACCCAGTTATCTCAAACACAGTTCAAATTGACAGTCTCAGTCCATTCAAACACTCAGTTCGATTCAATCTGAATTAATGAAATGTTCATGTGTGTTTTAAACTGTTGTACCAGTCTGTGGCAATGACAACTTTGGTGTGTTGACTTATGATGACCTAGGATGACTTGTGGTGAATAGTGATGAATTTGGGATGAACGGTGATGACTTAGGATGAATGGTGATGACTTGGGATGAATGGTGACTACTAACTACAACGCCAAGACAGGTCAGTGAGATGTCGCGGGGATGGCAGGGCAATAAACAAGAAAATGTCAGTGCGGCCCAGGAAAACTCAGGAAGCGTTTGGAACAAAATGGTGCGGCTCAGCTCAGCTCACACGCAGCACGCACCAATCGAATGGTCTGGATACAAAACAATTTCTCTCTTAAAAATACTTTTTGAAAACCCTCCACGACTATAAAACAGTGTTTCTGTCAAAAATGCGTACGGACAGAATAACGCCAAAATACAGCACTGTTATGAATAAAACTCACGGCTCCAGCAACTCTCTCTCTCGTGCTCTCAGCCAGTCTCCAACACTGTTCTCTGTCCGATGACGCAATCAACCAAACTTCTGCTTTAACTATGCCTCCAGTTTCACACAAGAAAGTTAGTGTACACTAAACTTCCGAAACTTACTCTGACCATGCACTGTTTTACATTACAGTTCTTGCAAAAAATGTTGACTTCTCATACCGCAATCATGGCGTGTCTGCCTCGTAACACACTTCTCTTCCCGGACGTTTTTTCTTCTGCGAATGTCCGCAATCATCATTGTCTTTTCTACACTTTAGTCGGCTGGGACTCCCTGGTCTCCAGAAGGGCCAGATATTGGTTGATGTTTGTTTATAAGGCTTTAATGCACAAACTGCCATACTATCTTACCTCGAAAATAAACTGGAAAATCAAGAGTTCTCTAACACGCTCAAAAGACTAGTTACTGTTAGACATACTTCAGGCTCATTCAGAGTAAATCTTTTTTATTTAACCAGGTAAGTGGACTAAGGACAAGTTCTTATTTATAGCAACGACTGGGAGCAAAAAGCTTGATGCTTTTTAGGGCATTTTGAATCTATTTTAAATTAATTTATTTTCTGTTGAATGTAATTGTTTTCAATAATGTTCGCTGTAATTGTCTCTTTGAATTGTAGGTACACAGAGATCAGCTTTAAAAGAGAACTTGGTCTCAGCTGATTTCTTTGTATAAATAAAGGCCAAAGTAAATACTAAAAGTACTTCAGTAAGTGGTCTTTGAGGTGCTTCCATGATATAAGGGATCTGTTTGTTTTTTGTTTTTGCCGTATTGCTATTTAAATTGAAGTGTAGTGGGAAATTAATGTTCACAGGACCAAATAATGACTACATTCACATTGGGTTGCACAAGTCATGTTTTTCTTTACAGATAACTATCTAGTTGGCTGGCCAGAATATGTTGAAGGTTCCCCAGTGAAATATTTGTTCCCCCCCCCCGCGGTGGGACAGTTCAATATCATTTAAATGTGTAGGGCCCATTCTTTTGTAATGGTATTTGCGCCAGTATGGCGGTTCCACAGGGAAACATATGTTTCAGTTTCATGTAAATGTTATAACACTGTTCTATTGTTGCTACTAAGGCTAGCGCCAGCGAGACTGTGCATAATTGAATGATGTAATGTGGGGGTGCCAAGCCTGTTCTGTCACCGCCAAGTGAAGTGATCGCCATTTAGTATGCTATGGGGGAGGAGTTTGGGGGATCACCTGGGCGAGAAGGTTAAATTGCTTTGTTAGTTGAGTTCAAATCATAAACAATGCTCCGGGCAAGCTTTTGCTCTAGCCGTGTGATTAGATATAGGATCATTGTAGTTTTGGTAGGCCAAAGGATTTCAGAGCATGAACTATTTTGGGTATGTAACTTTTATGTCATTGTCCAGTTGAAGTGTTGTATTTCTTATGCTCTTTAACTGGAATTAAAAGTTTTTCGATTGTATACCGAGTTCCATTTGAGTCTTCCTCAGTTTTTCCATTGCTACCCTGTTAACTACACTCACTAGTATTCTGTTCATTATCACACACACTTTGCTAGCAAGCTATTCAGGTTCCTTCCTTGTAATCACTGAGACTTATGGCCCTTTTCCATTGCTGGAACCAGCTCAACTCTACTTGCCTCGCCTCTACTCTTCTAGCCTTGAAAGCATTTCCATTGCTACTTAACAGCTCTACTCAACTCTACTCGACTCGCCTTTTTTGCATTTCCATTGGGCAAATTTACCTGGTACCGCGTAGCTTTTCATACTTGCTCGGTCAAGGTTCCAAGTGAGTAGAGCCGATACCAAAGCTGTGACGTGAACACACAGAAAACCGTTGATTGGACAAGAGAGTCATCACTCATGCGTCACATTTGCTTGACATCGGACATCCTATATAACAGCAAAAACTCAAAATAACCGGATTCATCCACCATCGTTTGAGCAGAATCTTTACAATCATTTTTAAAAAGCACAAACAATGGCAACCCGCAAAATAATGCCGTTGTCAACTGAGGAGGTGCAGACATTTCTGTGTTTGGTTGCTGACGAGAGGATCCAACGTGAGCTGGATGGAGCAACTCGGAATGAGAAAGTTTACAAGAAAGTCTCGCAATTAATGGGCACACACGGTTTCCAAAGATCGTTTCAACAGTGTAGGGAAAATGTGAGAACTTAAAAGTGACTACCGATCCATTAAGGACCACAATGGTAGAAGTGATTCGAACCAAAGGACCGGCGAACAATGGTAGGGCAGGCGGCCACGACACTGCGACAGTTTTGATTGAGTCCCTGATGGAGGATGGTAAGGTTTTTTACGTTACCCTATTCAATAATAATAATACTTTGTACTAATAATAATTTGTACTTAGATGAATGCATATAAAACGACGTGTCACTGAAACCCTAAAGCAGAATTTAGCTTACTTTTCTTTTCCTCACTGGCCCTTATGCTTACTTGGTATAAGTTTGTCTGAGTTGTTGTTGATGTATTGTGTAGCGGTTGTACGCGTAATTGATCAGTCATTTGTATAATCACTCAGGTCAAGATTCAATCAGCGAGGACAGCAGTCCTTTTTCGATCATCCGACAAGAAGATGCCCCGTCACGGCCAACAGCAGCGTCAACGCCAGAACCTGATCCAGCACCGGTGGCAGCATCGACACCGTCAACGTCCAGCGTACATTAATAACCGGTATGCGGTAATTCACTTGTGTGAGAATGCTTTGAGTGAGAAGTGTATCGTCTGAAGCTCTCTGATTAATTAAATTTTCCAATTCTCAGTCAGGAGGAAACAGCAACGGGAGCAGGAGCATATTGCTGTCCCAAGAGAGATGCAGGAGGCAGATGTGGAGCAGCAGGCAATGAACCGGGCTCAGCGTGAGCGGCATCTTGAGATGGCCCTCCAGGATGCTGCACACGCAAGGGAGCTGGAAGCAGCCTTGAGAAGATAGGAAGCAGCCTTAAGAAGGGAGGAGAATGTTACAACTGCAGCCTTCAACACCGCATTCCTGGGAACTCTGAGCCAGCTTGTACAGGCTTTGAGTCGCCGCGCTGACAACACCCAACCTCCCCTGGATTCAAGCCTTTGGACAATATATATTTTTTTGTGTATTGCTGTTTTGCACCGTTTTTGGCTAATTAAACCTTTCTACCTTATTACAACTGTATTTGACTATGATTTACAAATTCTGGGTTTATTTTTATTGGTTAATGATTAGGGTAGGTGTACATATTAGGATTGTACAGAAAATGTTTGTTTTATAATGTGTCTACCAATCCATCTACCTGTTACATTGTCTTGTATTAAAAGGGACAATCAGAAAGGTAGACTTAAGTGAAAGATGTGCAAGCAGTTTTTGGTAGGTATTTTTTGGGTTAAGTATGCATGCCTAATGTTCAATTGAGATTGTTTTCATACAAGCATACATCACCACACGCTACAACCAATACGGTTGCTTAATAACTTGGTGTACTGCAACTACAATAGATGCCCAGCAAAACTCACATGTTATGATACTTTGTCATACTTAAGTATTAAACTGATATTGGTATATGTAAATAATAAATTCAAGAAACTTAGCATACAATTAAGGTGGGCTTAAAGGGTACACTAGCATAAAAATCACCTTTCCTGAGGACAAACTAATTAAAGATGAACAATTATTTCCCATTATTAATACAAACTTTGCATGGTGATGTAATCTACAGTGTATATTTACCATGAGACAATTTGGTTTTAAAATATCCTATCAATAGTGATGCCATTAAGCCATGTCCAGACTTTTCACATTTGGTGAAATATCTTTATCTCACTTTACAAAGTGATGTAAGTAATCATACAACTTAAAATGCAAGGTTAATCATTCATTATATCTTTATTTTTGTTTGTGGAAATAGGGCAGTATTTGTTGTTACAAAATATTTGTCATGAAGACAGACAAGATTACTGAGGTCTATTCAAGTAGCGCATTAGTGCCTCTCGTACATCCCTGCCCTCCTCCTCTACACCTTCACCCTGTGCCAGTGGTGATTATGTTCTGCTGCTACAGCTGCATCCCACTCATTGTCATAGGCCTCCCCATGACTCTGAGTAGAGGCAAGTAGAGTTGAGTAGAGCTGTTACGTAGCAATGGAAATGCTTTCAAGGCGAGTAGAGGCGAGGCAAGTAAAGCTGAGCTGGTTCCAGCAATGGAAAAGGGCCATTAAAGACCCGCAGCGGCACCCTTACTCAGCACAAGAAGGGTTTTCTGTGTCGCAATTCGGCAAAGGGAGAAAAGTTCAGCCCACCCTTGGGCATTCCTTATCCCTTGCCTCTATTATTCAGTTCAGCCTCCGGAGGCATTTCTGCTCGTAGGGGCGAGCCGACGCGCATAGATCTTGCACGGCTGTTGCAGGTGTATCCCAGGGGACAGGTTAGCACATACATATTACATATTTAGTGTGGCTCGGAGTGGCCAGGCTAGCTACCTGGCGTCTTACGAGTTCACGCCCGCGAGGCTCTGGTTGAACTTGCTCAGCTAACACAAACACATGGAGTCAGATTATTTCCCCAAGGGAAAAGGAAATATACCAATTATTGATGTATTAATTTCATGTGCTTATTAATGGTAATCTCTTCTCTTTTCCCTAACTACAAAGTAATACTGTGGTATATGGTCTCTTCTGATGTGCATCGTGAATTGTGACAGTATTGGCAATAAACATGAAAACAACTGCAAGACCAGACCTAGATATATACAGTACATTAAGGCTAATAAAAGGACACTTACATTGTGATAACTAATGCTGAAGCCAGGGATGCCAACAGGGGGGACAACCAGGAACTTTGTCCCGAGCTCAAGCCAGTTTGGGCCCAAATTTTTGCATTGTGAGGAGTCCTAAATATCGAATTGTGTCCCAGGCCCTGGGATTCCTGTCAGCATCAATGCCTGAAGCTATTCATGCTCTCCACGGTGCTGAATTAAGTGGAGACAAACACGAGGAACTCGGAAATCAAACTGTGGTTTATTTTAGAAAGACTGTCTAGTGGGGCAAACACTGAATAATCTTACTTGAACTAATACACATGACAAGGAACAAACAATAAAACAATGAGGAATACAAAACTACAACTTAAATACAAAACTAATGAGAAAGTGCAGGCGGCTGAATATCAATTAACAACAGAAATTGGTTAATTAAAAACATGTGAGTTCGAGCCTGACAATGGGTTCCGATGCATGAGTCAGTGCAAAATTGTGCAAAAATGGCATAGCACTGCCTGGGATTTGGGTTAGGTAAATCAGATTATCTATCCTACCACGTTGCTCTCCAGCGACTAGTTGTGTTTAGATCAGGCACCTGTAAATTGAATTGTGGAAGTAAAATCGGTGAATGTACTAAAGGCTTCCGTGTTGAGTGAACAGTGCGAAAAGACTCGGCGGCTAGGGCGATGAGGTTGAATGAACTATGTGCATGCCCCCTCATCATCCCACAGATCTGTACAAGGAGTTGCAGAGCTGCCGACAATGCAGGATTAGAGAAGGAATTTGGAGGGGAAGAAAATCAGGGAAAAATTACGAAAAAATAAGACAAAAAAAGAAAAGCATGTGACATTGTTATGTGAATACCGGTAGCAGGAAATCAGAAAACGAAACAATCCACACAGGGCAGTAACCACTAAAACATTAAATATAGAAAAAAACACATGTCAGGGGACCATAACGGAGACTGTGACAGTACCCCCCCTTTAGGCAACAGTTCGTGATGAGCAGACCCTCCCCTCCAGTCTGGTGGGGGACCCAGAGGCCATAGGCCCACATCCAGGAGTGCGGGCAAGAGGGCAGCAGCCACTCGGCTTGAAGAAGGTTCCACCCAGCGTGGGAAATTAACTGTTTTGTCTGAAATTTTGCTGAAAATTAATCAAATACATTAATCAAATACATAGCTAAAAGAAAATGCACTAGCATATTCTATGTTGCTTCAATAGAGTAAAGTCACAATATATACATAATGAATTTGATATTATTAATATAGGTACATTGCTAAAGGGACATTTAGTGAAGACAAGTTTAAGATTTTTCAGATGTCTCACAAATTGTGGTAATCTGTGTGCCAATTTGATGTCCTAGTACTTTTAGATCATTTGTCCAACAGTCGGCAGTTTCACATTTGAGAGGTGTAAAACTGCTGTTGTAAAACCTGACTTATGCCACAATATTTAATTTGACATTTGTAAATTAATTGTCTAATAATCTGTTTGGAAAATATCTGGGATTAAAAATAAAATAATCCAAGCATAAATTAAATTATTACATTTTAGTAATTTAGCAGACACTCTTATTCAGATTGACTTACAGTAAGTACAGGGGCATTCTTGGAGTAATTTAGAGTGAAGTGCCTTGCCCAAAGACACAATAACATTTGGCACAGCAGGGAATCTAACAAGCAACCTTTCGACTACTAGTCCGACTCCCTAACCACTGAGCCATCTGACCCCCAATTATCTCCCATAGATTCCTGTTCAATAATTAAACCAAACATGATACAACATTGAATATAATACGAAACAGTGAGACACTTGAATTAGACTCCATTGCTAATAGACTAAGTTACACTTGAGAAGTAGAAAATGTAATGCGTGTAAATGTCTCTGGTAAAACGAGAGAGGCATTTATCAGAATCCAATCATAATTGCAGACTTAACGAGTGATTTGAGTGACAGCAGAATCATCCAATGAGCGTTAAGCATTCTGCACTGTTTGTGTGTGTTTTACTTTTTCCTATCACGGAAAATGACATTAAATTGTATGATATTCACATCAACTTCCTCATATCTGTAATTATACACTTTTACTCCTTGATATTTTCTACATTGACTTGATCTAGCCTACTCAGGCTTAATACTGGGAATTAACTAGATTTTCTCTTCTTCTGTACCGCTCTATGTATATCATAGTACCGGAGCTCAAGGCGGGCCTTCTCACAGGCAATAGCTCTGCGTGCGATACCCTCAAATATGCACCTTGACAGAAGAGCGTCTGTCTTTGTTAATGATTAAGCTTCCGCATTTTTGTCAAACGCATTTATCTCCAATCCGAAACAAGTAATGTTTATAGTAGCCCAATAACAAATAAAAAAACGTATGGGCAATTAAATTGTCCAAATTAAATACGTTGGACAATTCACCCGCCAGAGTGGCTGGTAGATTAGGAAAAGTTACCCACCAGTGTGAAAAAGTACCTGCATTTGGCAGGTGGCGGGTGCTAATTTCCCACCCTGGTTCCACCCCAGCAGACCCCCTTCAGGAGGGTGACCCTGCCGTGCTCTCCCATCATAGCAGTCAGAGAAGCGGCAGGAGGCGTTACAGGAGGCTGACACGCCGGTAGCCAGGGGAGACAGGCTGCATTCTGATGCAAAGGGGCATGGCAGCTGCTACCAGTGCAGGGGCACAGCAGGCTCAGGTGGCAATGCACCTGGCACCGGCTGAGTGGACAGCCTAACCGACACTGCCAGAAGAGGTGTGGCAGCTGGTTCAAGATGAGGGGGCAGTTCCATTGCAACAGGTGGTTGTGGACCCCCAGAGATCTCTACTGCAGCCGA
>JACXGM010001464.1:44089-54791 GCA_016801145.1 Umbra pygmaea
CAGGTGGTTGTGGACCCCCAGAGATCTCTACTGCAGCCGATGTCACCAACAGGGGGTCTCTGGAGCTGACGTATCGCTCCCAGGCTTCTCAGCTGCTGACATGTCTACCCCATGGGTCTCTGCAGCTGGTATCTCCTCACCGGGGTTCTCAGCCACTGTAGACAGTCCGCTGTGGTCCATGCAGCAGCTGTCTCCTCCCTGGTGGTCTCAGGCTGCAGTGATGCCAGCACCTGTAAGGGCTGGGGTGTGGCCACCACTGGACAAGGAGAGTCGGGCTCCACCCCCTCCTTCGTTGCAGGGGACTTGTCCCCTTTAAGAGGTGCAGCTTGGTAGTACTCCATTACGGGTCCTGTAGGTGAGCTTCCGACATGGTCCTGGTGTCATCCTGCTCCGGACTTCTCACGGAGGGTGGAGCTGCAGGCTCTGATGTGGCGGAGAGCTCTACAGGACACAGCTGTTGGCATGCTGGAGCAGAACGGAGCGGATATCGCTGGCAGGGCGAAGGGGACGTAAGTCCACCAGGGTGGCTGCTGGAAGGCTTTTGGTCTCTGAGGCTCAGCCAGAGGAGGGTCCTGGGTTGCGGGACTGGCAGTGAGAGGAACTCTTGCTGGTTAGGGCGGCCAGATGGTTTATTGGAAAGGGAGCGTGCCTCTAACCAACTAGGGCTTGGCACTCTGGTGATCACTGTCCTTGTTCCTCTCACCTTCTTCCTCACCTTCATATCAGGACCTTCCCTTCACCGTCATATTCCGTCCAAACGGGCTGGCAACAGTGTTGTGTAAAGTTACCTTTACGATTACTTTTCAGTTACTTGTTGAGTTCACAAGTTTTGGGAAGTCCCTAATTAAGACAAAATGATTAAGTAAATAGAGTTAATATCTTATTGGTGACCATGATTTATATTTTCTTTACTCTTTCTATTTGTTTTATAGGTCAGTGTTAAGATATGAACTCAAATTACCTGATCATTTTGACTTAATTAGGGACTTCCCAAAACTTGTAAATTCAGCAAGTAACTGAAATGTGATGCTATTCATGCTTTCTGTGGTGCTGGATTAACTTGGAAAACTAACTGTGTTTTATTTTAGAAAAACACACTTAGTCAAAAGAAATACTGCCTCGTGGGGGAAACACTGAATAATCTTATATTAATCATAATAATAACTAATAAATGCGACAAGGAACGGACAGGACAACAATGAGCGATAGCTACTCTACACAAGACGGAACTTAAATACAGAACTTCTGAGAAAGTGCAGGCAGCTGGTAAATCAATTAAGGACAGAGATTGGATAATGGAAAGCATGAGACATTGTCATGTGAATACCTTAAGCGGCCAAACAGAACACAAAACAATGCACACAGGGCAGTAACCAACATAACATATATGGGACCAATGCACACAGGGCAGTAACCAACATAACATATATGGGACCAATGCACACAGGGCAGTAACCAACATAACATATATGGGACCAATGCACACAGGGCAGTAACCAACATAACATATATGGGACCAATGCTGGGCAAACATGTTTGTTTGTCAATAGTGTAGTAAAAATGCATTTATTCAAAAATGAATACTTATTATTATTGTTGTATATTTATACAGGGACAATGCATAATTAAAAGTAATTGCACCAGAGTTAGTCAGTAGCTAATTTACATCTGCTGTCCTTGGGCAGATAAACAAATCAAATAACATACAATATTACATAACATACAATAGAACATCACAATACATATATCCAGGAATGTAAGATTAATAAAAAACACGGAACTTACAATACAGTCATTATTGGTTATATTGTAGGTAAATACAGTAGGTAAATTATTATTTCAAAATATTATTTATTTTATAACACATTGATCTGGTTTTAGCATGTGTCAGGATTTCTTTATATTTACACACAATTAAGTGGGTCTACACAAAACCACATTATTTAAATATTAAATTCCACTCTTTTAACAGTTGAACTTCAATCTATTTCTACAGCATTGAACACTTAAAAAATAAATACTATTTGTATAATGTCACAAAATGGATTTGAATCCATTTCCTTTACCACCGGTAGCGACTCTCATGTCTCATTTTGTATGGAATTGTGCACTTTGCTGGCTCTGTCTATGATTGCGTTTACGGCTGACAGAGCGACACCACATGGTCGTGATCAGGGACAGAACCACACAGGCCAGTGCCACAAGAAGACACACCCACATCACAGTCGACAGCCCGTTACCCTGCCAACGATAAATGACAAGCATTAGACACACCATCTAAACAATGAGTAAAAAAACAGCGGAACCCCAAAAACAGCAATGTGCCAAATGCATTCACTACATTACTGTTAAATATTAACATTTCCCAGAGAACCAAAGTTTATGTCTTTGGCTACGGTTGCATATACTTTAGAAAACCAGCAGAGAATTTAGTCAAAATTCACAGAATTGCCCAACCCTCTCTTAAATAGATATTTCTTTGACCCTATAATTTACACAAATATCTAGGAGTATTTACTCTCCCTTTATAAAAACTCAGTTGTTCTCATCACCTTTTTCTGATTTTGTATTCCTTCCATCACAGCAAAGGAGCTGAGATGATCACATGAGCAGATTGTGTGGGTGGAGTTTGACATCACTCTGGTGCATCCCTGCCCTGACCACACCCCCAACCCATCCTCTTCTGACCAATAAACACAGTCAAGGTCCGCATCACTGGACTAGAACACAGGTTAGATAGTTTGGGACAATTAAACATTAATATGTTTTAACAATAAAACATTCATATGTTTTACCAGAAATGTATCAATGCAAAACCTGTTTTACTTCCAGAGACCATGTACATTGTGTTACCTGTAGGTGACTGAACGTGAGCTTGACTGGTTGAAGTAATTTTTTTGAGTTGGGGTTGCTAATGGACACCGTGGAAACACTGGACATGAGCTGCTGGCTCTGTAACGATGAGCTGACATTCAGACTGCTCAAAGTCTTATAGCTGAGAAGAATGACATATGCAAACCCTGCACACAAAACAACATAAAAATAACAACTTATACAAAATGGTTTGCTTGTGGTAGTGTTACTTGTTCAAACATCTAGGATCCGGTTATAAAAAGGTCGAATGTGACATAGGACCTTTGACCAGGGTTAAGGCTTGTTGCAACTAACTCCAAAACTATTGAATATAACCCTTATTTATCCTAACTAATGTAAACTTCAGTTGACTGAATAAAAACTTGGGATCTAAGCACTGTCCTCCTTATTACATCAACCACTTACATACATTTCTGCCTTCAGGGCAGATCTGTCAAAAAAAATATTAAAACTTATAGGTAATAGAATTTCCAAAGTGGTAACAGATTTGATACAAATTGATCAGAGAGGGTTTATAAAAAATCTACATCTGCAAACAAATAGAACATGTTTTAGTATAATACAATATGTTAAAAAACTAAATGTAGATTTATGAATAATATCGGTGGATGCCGAACAGGGCTTTGATCGTCTGGAACGGCCTTTTCTTTTTCAAACTTTGGATGCTAACTTCTAGGGTGTAGTTGTTGTTGTGTGTATTTGTACTCCTTTCATTAAGTTTTCTAGTCTATAGTGTAACAAATGCCTTTTGATTTGCAATCTTTTATACTGATTAAAATATTGTTGGACACACCTCCTTCCTGCCTCAGGTTTGGGCACCACAGACAAAATGTATGCAAAATTTATGCAATGATTTCTGTTCTGTGAACAGACATTAACATGACCTTCACATGGTACAAAATGAAAAATGCCACTTTTCTGCAATATTAAATAAGGATTATGATTAATTTGCATTCATTGTAGATATAAAATGGTAAATAGCATTCTTCATTTTTTTCTTACAAATATGGGCCCGGTTCCCCGATAACGCTCACTCTTAGCGCGCTAAGAAGACTCAAAAATATATATCTTACCGAAGTTGTTTATGTTCCTAAGTGTGTTCCCTGAAGTGTCCTTCTTAACACGCTGCCTCTTAAGTTCGAAGTTACAAAGGCGCTGTCCCAAGTGAAGGTGCTGAATGAGTCGGCATCGATTGCTCAGGAATCGATTTTTCACTCCACGCGAAGGTGCATTATAGCTTTAAGAAAGCCAACACGTTCTATGTAAATGAAACATTCCTCAAATTATTCCAGTAACATATATTTTAGCATAGTTTAAGTCAGTGGTTCCCAAACCTCTCCTCGGGGACCCCCAGACAGGCCACGTTTTTGTTTTAACACTAAAATGGCACACCTGATTCAATTAGTCAAAGGTGTAATTTGTAGTTGACTAATTGAATCAGTTGTGCCATTTCAGGGTGAAAATAAAAACATGGCCTGTCTGGGGGTCCCAGAGGAGAGGTTTGGGAACCACTGGTTCAAGTTATCAGTAAAATATAGATTATTAATTAAATTATCAAATTGTCAGTAATATGTTCACACGATATTTTGTGACTGGTAGACGAACCGGGTATCCCTCGCTAATCATCCACCCTCCTCATCCCATTGTGCCACTTGTGCCGCTTCTTGACGTGGGTTTAACGACTTCTAAAAATGATGTAATACACTTTTATATCAATGGTAAGGTACTCTACAATCAGAATTGTAAAAAAAGGGCATCAAGCTTCTCGTCAGAGGAACTTGAAGTTTTGCTGGACGAGGTGAGCTTGCACAAGGTGACACTGTTTTCCAGCTTTCGGAATAACTTGTGCAACAGCAACAAAAAGAGCTATGGAGCGACATAGCAAGGAAGATGGCTGCCTCCGGATCAGGCACACTGAGGTCCTGGCAGGACGTCAGGCAAAATGTCAAAAGGGCTTAAGTTTTGCCGAATAAAAAAATTGACATGGAATAAATGGCTCCGCGGCCGGCGCCGTCTTTGATTCAATACAAGGACACGTTGGATCGCTGCCATAGTTGGTCGCTTACCCATATATAGATCTTAGCCATTTAGAGCCAAATTGTTTGCCAGACTTTAATTATCAAAAGGGATTGCCAATTTGAACGCTTTAATGACATTACTAAATAGCCTAGGCTAATTACCACCATATTAGTTCTGATACCAAATATAGTCAATTTCATAAATAGGCCTGTATCCATTGCAAACATATTTTATTATTAGTCTTAAAATGTCCATAAAATTATTGTTGAGCCACAACATTGTCAAAACACCATAGTTTGACTTGCTTGTACTGTGCAGTGGCGGCGACTAGCGGCTTAAGCTCAAACAACGCGAAGAGAGAGCTTACGAATGGTCCAGACAAACCTTACGAAAGTCTGACTTACAGAAGATATACTTAGCGTACGAACGTTTCGGGAACCATGCCATACGGTTAAGAGAGAGGTTAAGGAATAGGTTAAGAACTACTTAGCCCTAAGAATGTTTTGGGGAACCGGGCCATGATTACTAAAGCCCAGAACAGTTGATTGATTTACTAAGACTTCAAATATTCCAGTGAATCAATTACAGTGTTTAGCTATTACTCTGAAGTATCTCCCTACCTTCTAATCTGACAGACTATAATGGTTGTTCTGCATGGTTTCAACAACCATGGACTTCTCTAAGCAGATGTACTTCAATTTCTGTCAGAAAAATTGTCAAGAAATGGAAGTAAAATGGAACAGGTCCCATCAAAGAAAGATCTTCAAGCCCAAGAGAAATATCACACAGACTTGACAGAAACCTGGTCAAATCTAAACAGCAGAACCTACAAGTCACTTAACCGTTCAATCGAACCGTTTAGTTGACAATGTTGTTCACAGGTCCACAGTAGAGATGCGCGGTTGGCGGTTACAGATGAAATAATAGCCCATCCGCGCACCTCTATTTCACAGTACAGCAACAAATATCTGCATGGGAGAGTTTTCAGAAGGAAGCCTTTTCTTAGACCTCATCATTAAACTTTGTGTATTCAAAATTTAACCTATAGAAGCCAAAATCAATTTGTAACTATGTGATTTAGGCTGATGAAATTAAAATTTCATCATAGAACCAGATATGGTATATTTGGAGAGAGAAAAGTGTGACGCATGTCTAGAAAAGAACATCTTGCCAACTGTCAAATGTAGCTCCATTATTAAGTGGGTGCTACACATTGGTGGTGGATGAGGTGGGCTTTCCCCTTCACTGTGTAAAAGCGCTTTGGGTTCCTTGGAAGAAAAGCGCTATATAAGTTGAATGCATTATCATTATTATTTTTATTATTGAAAATCTGTGGGAGATTTCAAACACAAAACTCATCTTTCTGAGTTGGAAAAGTTATACAAGTAAGAATGGGAAGAAATTCCTGAAGTCAAGCATTAAGTAAGAAAGGGACCTTTTTTGAACATGCCATGTTCATTTTTGTTTAATCATTTGAATCTATGGAAAACTGTATAAACATGTTCAAAAGGGTGTCATGTTGTACCATGTAGTGACGTCAACTTCTGTTCACAGAAAGATTCATTGTAACATAATTGCATAGAACTGTGCAGCGTCACATCAGGCTACCTGGGAAATAACTAAAGCAGTAAGTAGTGATGCATTAGGACTAGGGATGTGCATTAAACCAGTAAACTGGTACGGAGAAAGTACTGCATTACCAGAACTTCTAAACGGTACTATACTAGCATATTACATATTTTGATTCTCAATTAATGTCACGACTTTCAGGGATATTTGGGAAGTCCTGGCAATTGTTTGTAATTCGCAGGTTTCAGCAAGCTGCGAGACCTGGGATGTCTGAGCAGACTTCGTTATGATGGCACATGTGGCCTTTTTTAACACTAAATGAAATAGAACAAGTGTACCATATTACTTCTAACTGGGAATACCATAATTTCTTTTTTAATATTTTACGATATACTTTGACAACCCTCTATCAGGCACATATCAGTAGAAACCCAAACTCTGTAATTTAAAAATAAATTTGCATTTCTACAGTACAGTAACAAACTAATTAAAGCCAGTTGGTGATTTCTGACCTGTATTTCCTATTGAAACATTTAATAGGATAAGTTATATGAAATACACATCTTACTATGCCCATTTTTAAAACATGATTTACTGCATAAATAAATATTAATAAAAATAAATAGGCAAATTAATTAGAATTGTCATTTTTGATATCCCAATAATCGGTAATCGGTATCGCCCTTGAAAAATCATAATCGGTCGCCCTCTAGTATCGATACCAAGGTACCAAAGAAAGTATTGGTATAGCGGTCAAAATGTTGGTATTGGAACATCCCTGTGTAGGACTGAGGCTACCTGGGTAATTCTGTTCATCTCCAGCCACGGTCTCCCAGGTAGTTTCAAGTTGAGCTTTCTCATTGGTCAGGCTGACGGGACCTTCGGGTTGAGTTCTGTCTCTGTTCACCAGTATCTCCGCCTCTGTTTTCCAAAATATCGAAAGTGTGTTTAATATGTGGGTGTTCAGTGAGGTCATCTGGTGGGATTTGCCAGTTAATCAGTAAACTGTTCATTCTCTATGATGTCAGCGTGTTTAACCTGTGAAATTATTATTGATCCTGGTGAAGTTCTCCTTCAGCTGTGGACCGATCAGGCTGATAGAGTTTTCAACGGTCTGTAAAAAGCTTGTCACATCACTGCTTTTACGGTGACCATCTCTACCCTGGATGTCCAACTGAACAACATCAATGGCTTTAACCAATGCCTAGAGAACAGGAGAAAGCCAACGGATGAATTACAGAAGTGTAGGTGTGGTATTAAACCTATTATTATAGTTAGCTGGGGGTTTTAATCAGCTAATCTCTCAATCCGTCATCAACATCAGTCTAAGAACTTAGAAATGTTGGATTTAAACTTGAGTCAGGCTGATAACTTAACAAGGAAGTTAGAAAGACTTTGCACTTTGCATAGAATTAGGTTATGGTTGAGACTAGAAACTGGGTTTGATTATAATATATAATAAAAGTTTTGGGATAAGGTTAATGGTTAGTGTTTCGATTATTGGGAATGGAATATAGTACTCGAAAGTTCTCACTAGCACAACAAGCATGCAGGTGTGTCTTACATTTAACAGCACAGCACCAGTCGACGTCTCTCCTTTAGGTCCAGTTGAGGAAGAGTTCCTCAACATCAAACAGTTGTCTTTCATCAGAGTCAAGAGGTTGTCAAAGCCTGGAAGAGTCTGGGGGAGTGGGGGTCAAAATCAAGTGCAAATAAAGGAATCGTGAGTGTTAATCATTGATAGCATTTAATTAAAGATTACAGCGTTTACCTGTCCTGGCTGCTTTTCAAGCTGGTCACAACTGAGCTCTAAAGTAAAAACATGAAAAGTGTTAATTTCAATACATTTCTACAGTTGCAACACATCCAACAGAAATTATGAGATCGCTAAGGAGTGGTAGAACAGTTTTAATCTCTCACCTACACACTTCGTTTGGTTTTTGCCATAGTTACTGAATCCATCTGAACACTGGCACCAGTAGCTGCCAATCAAGTTGTGGCAGATCCCTCCATCTCCACAGACACTGCCATTCTGACACTCATTAATGTCTGAAAAAGACATGAGGGATGAGGAAACAGGAAACAACTCAACCACATCCATGCAAGTCAGCAAAAATACACACATCTAAACACAATCACATTTAAGGGAAATTTCACCATCAGCTACATAATACCATATACTACCCGTAATTACTTAAGCCAGCAATGGCTATTTGTGTCATATAACCTTATGTTGTGCAAACACATTCCAAAAATAGTGAGTTTGAATTTCGCGTTAGAAAAAGCTGTCTCTGTTTTGGTAGGATTCAAACGTAGCACCTGCCTCCCTCAATATGACTTCTCCAGTCTCAAAATGAATCAACCCCCTGAAGAGATTCCTTCACAGCAGCACAAATATGCAAAACAGGTGTTGTCTCAATTTCTTGGAATAGTAGCCAGAGAAACTACATTGACGTTAACATCTATTTTGTGAGGGTAAAACAAGTACTTCTATCAAAACTAAATTATACTAAACACTATCCCAGGTCCTTATCACTGGTCGTAATCCATATCTAGGCAATATTATTCAAACTCTCGCAGGAGTGTCCTGCCACTTTAACATGACTGAAAAGCATGGTTGAAAATTCTACGGTCCCAAAAATGTCTGGGAAAGGCATGTATCATGGTGTGCCCTGTAAGCAATACTCACCCAAACACGGTTCAGGGGCACCGTTTGTATTCGTTGGCTCCATTCTGAACCCAGGAACACAGGCACACTTGTAGCTGCCACTGGTGTTGAGGCAAATTGAATTGTCTCCACAGAGTAGGGGATTATCCATACACCCATTGACATCTATAAATTAGGCATGACACAAGGTGTCAATAACAGCTGAAACCGATTTATGGATCAGTAAAGTGAAAGTAGACAAGAACAGGCGGAGACGAGAGAAATACATGTTTTAAGTGTGATACATGTGAGATAATCTCTGACAGATTAACGGGGAGGTAAAAGGTTGATTATCTCATACAAATTATCAGTCACTCTTTGAATAAGATTGTACTGATCATCACATAACCCATTGCCGCCAGCAATATATTTTAAGACAACTTTACATTCACAGTAGAAGCTTCCAATGGTGTTTTGGCAAATTCCGTTTTCACAGACTCCCGGATTTCGGCACTCATTGATATCTACATGAAAAAGACCACACCTGAGTTTAGATTTAAGATGAAACATTAAACATTACATGAACAGCAACATTACAGTCGTATGCAAAAATTGAGGCACCCCTGACAATTTCCATGATTTTCATTTATAAATAATTGGGTGTTTGGATGAGCAATTTCATTTTGATCTATCAAATAACTGAAGGACACAGTAATATTTTGGTAGTAAAATGAGGTTAATTGGAAAATGTGCAATATGCATCAAAACGAAATTAGACAGGTGCATAAATGTGGGCACCCTGGTAATTTTGTTGATTTGAACACCTGTAACTGCCTAGCACTGATTAATTGGAACATAATTGGTTTGGTGAGCTCATTAAGCCTTGAACTTCATAGACAGTTGCATCCAATCACGAGAAAATGTATCTAAGGTGGCCAATTACAATCTGTTGTTCTCTTTGACTCTCCTCTGAAGAGTGGAAACATCGGGGCCTCAAAACAACTCTCAAATGACCTGAAAACAAACATTGTTCAAAATTGTGGTTTAGGGGAAGGCTACAAAAAGCTATCACAGATATTTAAGCTGTAAGTGTCCACTGTGAGGAACATAGTGAGGAAATGGAAGACCACAGGCACAGTTCTTGTTAAGGCCAGAAGTGGCAGCCCAAGTAAAATATCGGAGATGCAAAGGTGAAGGTTGGTGTGAACTGTCAAAAACTGCCCACAGACCACCTCAGATTCCACAGATTCCATTCAACATCAGCAGATACTTGATAGTAATGTAGAGGTATCATTCACAAAGTTGAAGTTACGCCGGGGCTAGATTTTTTTGATTTTTTTTTTTGATTTGATTTATTTAATTGTATCAAATGCCTTACACACATGAAAAGACATAAATACAATCGAGGATAAAAACACAATAAAGTCCATGACTTATTTCCATTGTGGTCCTCAACATATAACAACAGTACAAGACAAGACGCATACACAGTGTTTGACAATCAATGGCATACCATAAAAACATTATTATTATAATTTTCTATTCTGCTACTCTCTCTAGTAACCAGGTCTTGATTCTCTTTTTAAAAGAGTT
>JACXGM010001465.1:0-16556 GCA_016801145.1 Umbra pygmaea
ATGAACTAATGTCTTTACGCAGCCTCTTCAAAGGAGCCTTTATATATGCTCAGCAACTATAATGAAAAACCCATACCAAAATCAGATTAGGAACTGTAAATAAAAAAAAATAAAAAATGTATTACATCATTTTTAGAAGCCGTTAAACCCACGTCAAGAAGCGGGACAACGGGATGAGGAGAGTGGATGGTCAGCGAGGTATCCCCGGTTCGTCTACCAGTAACAACATCTCGTATGAACACATTACTGACAATTTGATAATTGAATTAGTAGTCTATATTTTACTGATAACTTCCACTATGCTAAAATAAATGTTACTGGAATATTTTGAGGAATGGTTCATTTACACATTACGTGTTGTCTTTCTTAACATCGTATTGCACCTCGCGTGAACTGAAAAATCGATTCCTGAGCAATCGATGACAACACATTCAGCACCTTCCCTTGGGACAGCGCCTTGTAACGTCGCACTTAAGAGGCAGCTAAAGTGCGACGTGATAAGAAGCTTCTAAGGGAGACTTCGGGGAACACATTTACAAATGTAAACAACTTCTGTAAGATATATCTTTTAGAGTCTTCTTAGTGGGCTAAGAGTGAACGTTATCGGGGAACCGGGCCCAGGACGATATCTCTCCAGGGTTAGTGACCCCTGGCCTAGAACATCAACCTGACGCTATCGGGCAAACCAAAACGAAACCCAAACTGGATTCAAGGACAACTTTTACTTTTTCGGGAACTTGTGCTTGAGAGGAAGAACATAATTAAAGAGACATTTAGAAGTTGGGATAACTTCGAAATACAAAAAAGACGCTTGGGAATACATATGCCTGCAAATAAATGTGTCTTTCTGTGAAATGCACTGGTATTTTTTTGGAGTCCCAGAAGGGCAAAATTTTGCAGAATTAAATCGACAAACGTCTGCCACAGGTTATAGGACAATAGGGCAATTACGTTCAACTACACTTGACCACAATCATTCAATGTATTTTGGCTATAGAAATATGTACATAAATATTGTTATACATAAATTAATCTTGCTATATGTGTCATCACAAACTATATTGAAATTTAATGTAGGCGATATTTCAAAACAATCATTGCCTTTATTAGGAGGCTCCAAATTTTATGGTAAGCTTTATGTTAATTGTTATTCTTACAAAGTCATATGACGCTGGATATTTAAAATAATGGGTTTACTACACACGTATCCGTATTACTGCGTGGCCACTGAACGTCTTTGTTATAATGAATTGATTATACGGTAGTCTGTTACGTTTTGCCTATGTGCACTGCCTCAAATGAACAAATGTTTGAATAATATAAAGTCCAGTCTGCGGGATGGAAGTGAACAACACACTTGACAGCTACACTTATTTTATTGCCTCAAATGTAAAACTTTCTACCACGTTGTATGAGATTAGTTCATTATCTTAAATGTTTTTGGATTTGCGCAGGTGCTTCTATGATCCATTATATGGTTAATTAATTTCGTTATTTCCTTCTTTTCGCGAAGGTTTATTATTTCTATGATTCAGTACCGTATGGATTAGTATACTGGTTCTTTTCGTTCATTTCGATCTGTGCATGCGCAAATGAACGATACGAATCAAAATGATTCGTTCATTTGAATGAACGAGATTCAAAGATACGAGTCAGTAAAATGAATCAAACTTCCCATCACTAACCGGTATTAGTCTATTCACATCAAATAAATAGTGTATATCAGAATATGATTCCTTAATTTTCATATTGTCATAGATTAGCCTATATACTACCACAGAATAATAGAATTCTTGAAATGTAATTATGGCTGTTGGTTTTGGTGTGCCACAAGATTTTCATTGGCCCCTTCTGGTCACCCTTATGAACAATGTCTGGGGGTGCCACTGTATTTCCCTTACCATGTAACTCTTCAACGTTGGCCATCTATGGAGTCAGACTAAACACAGAACCATGAGCAAGGATGTGAAGATTCAAATTAATGAATTTCCAACATATTATTTAAACTAAAGATGGGGGAATGTGCTTTGTAAGCGTAAGTGATGAAAACTAAACTGCACATAGCTTGTATGGTTTTAGTCAAAACCAACAATGTAAGCTTAAAGTTTCGAAACATCCTGGGCCTACAAAATATCTTGTTTGTTACACAGAATGTTTCATTATTTGAATGGCCTTTTTGGTGTGCAATTTCTAACAAAACAACCTCTATACATACAAAATCTAATGGTAAACTTCTTGATTTACAAAAGGTGCACATAGTTACCTAAAGGGCAATGCTAGCTCCTCATTAACATACACTGCAAAAAAAATGAAGGGAACATGCAGACTCAGAAACAGACTCCATGAGGGTAGCATGACGGCCCAAATTCCTCTGCATGAGGGAAACATGACCTGTGCTCAAAGCCCAGCACCGTGCAGCTCGATTGGCATTCGCCAGAGAACACCAGAATTGACAGTCCAACATTGTTGCAGCGTTCTCTTTACAGATGAAAGCAGGTTCACACTGAGCACATGCAACAGATATTATGGAATATTTTAATGTAATGTATTGGTTTTAATGACCATATACAAATGTTAAACATATGGGATGAATTGAATATTGTCCAGGAATTTTCATGTGATGCTCAGTATGTTTTAAAGACCAGTAGTTTTGGTTATAAGTATAACAATAAGTGCATTGGACACATTAAATAGTCTAGAATAATCAGAGTTGGGCAATTCTGTAAACTATTAAAACAATATGTAATTGTGAAAATAACCTGCAAAACTGAGAAGATATTGTTAACTGTATTATGACCAGCAGAATGTGAGGTAGTAGTGGACAGCATATGTGCATTGAAATGTGGGGGGGAGTTTAGCCTATGAGGCAGTATGAGACAAAGAGGAGCAGATGTCCAGCTAAGATTGGCTCAATCTGGATTTCGTGTTTAGGGTTTAAGACACTGATGATTACTTAAGTTGTTTAGAACTACACTGTAACATCTCCATGTCCCGAAACTTCCCCTGCTGGTGAGCTCCAGCGGTCATCGTCTGAGATCACCACTTCTTTACGCATCTTTCTTGTCAAAACTGCCCTCTTGTGTATTTAAGCTCCCTGTTTCTTTTGTGTTCTTGTCTATTTGTGATTTGGAAACTCTGTCAGTCAGAGGTCCCTTATTCAGGTGGTTGCCTGTGTATATATATACGGTATCTGATTATGAGATCTCTAAGTCAAATAGGTGTCTAGGCGAGTGCCTAGTGCATATATCATTATGATTATCATTCCAGACGATTGCCTGCAGAGACTATATATTACAAGGAACTGTGTAACAGTTGGCCTGCGTGCCGCAGTGCTCTTTGTGTTTCCACAGTCTAATAATTAAAATGCAACTGTGTATTGTTGTGAAAAGGTTTGCAAGGAGTGAGTCGGAGGCAAATGCGAATATCCAGAAATGTTTTATTCAACTCAGGCGTTGGGCCATACTGATTTAACTCAGTACTACTGTACTTGCCATGTATGGAAATGTAATCTTAGTTTAATGGTGCGTTCGTTATATATAACGCATTACTAAATGCAGGAGACACATAAACGATACGTCTTCACAGACAAACAATAAACGACAGAGAACCTGACAAACATAGGGGTTTAACTACCTTATTTGTAACACTTATCATAATCAGTAACAGTTGTAGACAATTAATGAACACTATTATATTATAGAACACATGAGGGCGCTGTCAGACACAACAGTTGTCTGATTAAACGCCAGGCCTCTGATAATGGCCGGGGGTGTGGGCAAATAAAGGCTGCCCATAAATTAAGACCGGAGGAAAATGATGTGGATAATCTCCTAGGTGCCTTTCGTATAATGTGTATTCCAGTTAAGCATAATGTACATTTCTAGCACAATAATTTAATATATTTATGCTATTTTCAACACTTTACCGGTATGGTACTCATCTAAAGTATTGTCCTACCTGTATTTTAGTCAATGCGACTGTATGTGTTATGCCTCGAATACACTACATGACTTGCCAACTTTTTGCTGTACTGTTCACATTACACAACATTCTTTCTTGCAATTTGAAGTGTTTCACCCAGAATAACTGAATTCATCACAGAGAGAGAGAGAGCAGCAGGGACAGGGAGATTTTAAGTTACTGTAGCGTGTGATGAGACCGATGAAAATAATATTTTTATCATTGGACATTAGAAGCAAGAGTGTGGGAGCAACCTCACCATACGAGGGATCATGAGGGACACACCAGCAACCACCAATACCCAACTACGGACCAGGAGAAACCGACATGAGACGAGGGAGTCAAGTACAAATGCATTTGTTGTAGCTGTTTAGTTGCAACTTACTGCTAAATTTAGTAGTGTTTGATTAAGGTAAAGGGATAGTTTAGGAATGAGAGTTGTTTTTTGTCTGTTAGCTTAGATATTGAATATTGATCTTATGATAATTAACAACAGACTGTTGTTGAAAATTGGAATGGTGATTCTGAAGATTTGTATAGGACAGGAAATAGCAATGAAGTATAATGGCATGCTATGTTAGCATATTTTGATTGAGTACTTAAGAATTGTTTCTCTTTCTCTTTTGTTCCAGAAGGCATCTCGTGTGAGACATCTCTCAATGTGTGAAACCAATTGGCACATCAGTGATGTAGCAAGACCCTGAGAATTTATCTTCCCTGTGAGCACTGTTTCTGGAATGGTTCCACTACGATTCAGGTTCTTGAAGTCCTTAAAAGCAAGATGCAATCCATTACAGACTATACTGTTGCAGGGGAAAAAGTTACTTTTGTGTTCTTTTCACAGCAAGCAGACTGTCAGAAGAAGACAGAAGAAAACCAGTATCAACAAGAGAAAAAATAAGAGGATGTTAAGTGAAGCTTTGGGCAAAGTGGGTTTTAAAACATGGACTAATAGTTAAAAGAGGAAAAGGGGACAGTAGACAATGTTGTGCCAAGTGCTGGGAAGGAATAGGGGTTAGCCTCACACATACATTTAGGATACATACATGAGATCTGATGTTTAATAGGACGTGCTGGGTAAAGAGGAGATTTGCAGACAAATTTTTTTTGAAGAATACATTTGACATAATTTTGACTTGTGGTTGGATGAACCATCTGTATAATGGAGAAGCGCTATCGGATTAATCAAATGTGGGATCCAATCAGCAGGAGAAGCTGTACTTACCTAAATGAAGGAAGCTGGAAATCTCTCAGATGTCTGTATCTAGTCTGTAGTGCTAACGTAGGGTGCGTATGCTTTGAGAGACACAGTTCCTCTGCCGTGAAGACTTTCTGAATCTGGAAGGATTTCTTTGGTCGTGTAACAGAAGAAACAGAGAAGAACACTGAGTGTCCATGGATGACACGCACGTCTTGACGAATAGTTTTGAGAGCTAGATCCCAGATTCTGTGCATACATTTTTGCATTTGTGTCCCCTTTCTGGGTGCTTAGAGACTCTCATTCAATTCATGCAGAATTGCTAAGTGTTTCCTATTGCATGTCTGATACTTCGCCTTCAGGTAGCATTGAGCTGCCTAGCGAATCTGGTCAAACAAGTCCTAGAACAAATTGCACAAATTCTGAGAGGTTCAAATTAAGGACTGGTGTTGACCCAAGGAGCCAAGTTTTCGGTGGGGAACCACGGAAATTAATACACAGTGGTGATTCACAGTACTGCATCTTGTGTGAGATCAAGCCTAAAAAGGAAAGTCCAATATAACTTACCATAGAGAACTCAATATCCACCATTTTTTAACAGACAGGTTATAACTGTTGTGCAAAAGATATCATTTGAATTTTTTCATGAATTGTCTTTGGGACTGATTACTGTGCCAAGAAATCAATTCCACTGACAGTATACATAGAGTGTTAATGTGCTTGGAAAAGGATGCAATCATTTTATTTGTGAAAATCTTTCAAATTACTCTGATAAAACTCAATTTGTTGGTTGTGAGTGTTGGTGAAAAATATGGTCCCATGCAAACGTTTTATGGAAATATGCAATATCAATCATGTAGATATGATATAAGAAAAGGAATCCCACACAATTACATTGAGGTTTCTTGTATAATTAATATAGCATCTTTGTTCAGTGATCAACATTCAGTCAGTGATCACCATTTACTAAAACTTTAAAATATCTAAACAGGCTTTATTATACGGTATGTCACTAAATGCTACTCTATATCGTTTGGTATTTTCTAAAAGCTGTTGATTATGTGGAAATTATGCATCCAAGATCAAGTTATTCTAAAGCTGTAATAATAACTTACTCTAACGGATTCTAAACAACTTATTTTGATGGGTATGTAATTTAATACATGATATGAGCATTACCAATGCCCCAGGGGAGTTATGGGAACATCTTCCCTGCATAGGAAAAATGTGCCTGAGGTAGCTAGAATAAGTTCTATAATGTGTATTGCTTTCTGATATCTGGACAGTAGAAAATTCCATTTGAAATTGTTAAAACATACACAAATGTCTCTCATCTAATCTTGTCAGTAAATAATGATACGTACCGCAGTTTACCACAGGGGGAGTTTTATTTACAAAAAAGTACAGTTTTTGGCCCCCAGGTAGCATCGGTGTGCACAACGGTTTTTAATCCAAAGCTGTGTTTGGCTCACAGCCGTTTGTAATTTGACTTGCTTCATATAGCGTATATCTGTATAATTAAAGAGTTTTTGATATTATTGTATTGAAAGAGACATCACATTTTGAAGAGAAGCGCACCAAAAATTGGTTTTAAGGATATTACCTTTGTTCTAAGTATTAGTATAGGATTAGACAGCCACCTATCCCACAGAGGTTGTGGGTTCGAAACACGTGTGGATATATTTTTTGTGAAGATAATCACGCTAGTATTGTCAACAAATAAAGTTGCTCATGTATTCCAATGTTACCAAAAAATACAAGTTGGCTAGAAGGCAAAAAGTCTTTGAGAAGAAGAGAAAAACAACGAGGTCCCATCAAGGAATTACTGCAAGAAGTCAACTTAATGATTTAGAGTTTTGTCGGGGTAAGCTGTAAAAAAATACTATATCTTCTGAAACATTGAAATATTATAATATATCATTGGTTTGTTTTATCTCCACAAAAATATCCCCACTACTCTTTTGAAAAATAATTATTTCCACCAGCAGAGCAGAGATTCAAACTCGCAATCTCTTGCATCGTCAGAGAATCATGATCCCATTTTGCCATGGAGCTGTGTTGGAATTCAGGATTGTTTTAATAATAACCTTTTAGTCAGTTTACTGAAAATAAATATAATAATAAACTTTTGGTCAGATGACCAAAACCGTATTGTTAAATTTTTTGTAATTATCTTGAGTGTGCGGAGTTTCAGCTTCTCTTATAAATAAACATTACTCTTCTTCTGCCAGTGACGACAATGGATATAGGAGTATTTTGTTGGGGATTAAACCTCAGAGAAGGCGGAAGAGAAATACACAGAGCTTCCATCATGAAAATGAATTATTTATGCATGTGAATATAAACGTAAACAGTAATTTCTGGTAAATCTTTGCTTATGTTGTGGTTTTGTACATAGGTTATGTCTGTGTTTATCCCTAGCATTTTTTTAATTGTTCACTTGACATTGCAATTGGGCGTTGTCAAATCATGGGATTCAATAAATTCTCCACTCTCTGTGCTCACAGCTTTGCACAAAAGAAACCCCAAATATCCCAGAATAAAAATACCCTCAGCAACCCCACTTCCCGTGTCCCTGGCGTAGGGTGCCGTCTTTCGGATCGGACGTTAAACGAGTGTCCTGACTCTCTGTTGTCATATTCATGCCACTATTCATAAGAGTAGGTGTGTTAACCCTGGAGTCCCGGACCTCATAACATCATGGTAACCAAATCATCCCCTGCTTTCAATTAGCTGATTCATTCCATCCACTTCTCTCCAGGCTGTTGCTGCGAATGAGAATATTTTCTCAGTGAACTTGCCCGGTAAAATAAAAAATAAAATAAAAGAAAGATTTGGTCAGGCTTCAGTGAGTGAGTGATAAAGCCTGCGAGCAACTGTGCAGATAACGAAATTGTCGAACACTTTGAAGTTTGAAAGCCATTTAACCCAGATTGCAGATATTGCCCAAATCGTTTTAATAAATGGTGAAAAATGTACAACTAAGATCAAATTTCCAAGCTAAGAAACAAAAGAGTTTAATATATAATCGATATGGATCAATAACACACAGAACAAAAGAACTTCCTCCCCTCACACATCACCCTAATATTTATAACCAAACCTTACATGTTTGGATGTATTAAGTGTCAGTACTTATTACCAAGAATGTCACTTTTAAACTGCAATTCCAATCTCTATTCTAATAGTGTAAATACATGTTCCCTTCTTCATGCAATATATGTAGATCACTAGTGTAATGGACTTGTAATCCTGAACTCTTGCTCACCCCTTGTTATGTGTTAGTATTGAACCCAGCTGCTCCTTGTAAGTAAATGTAGCTATTTAAGTCATTGCATTTGTTCTTAAGTAGCCCAGACAGTATTCCTACAACTTACAAATTCAGCTTTTACTCTGGATTTTCCTCCTTTGATCCAACACTTATTGATGATGGGACTACCTGGATGCATGTGAACGCACATGTGCAGTTTGGTGTGTATGTGTGTGCGTGTGTGTGTGTGTGTGTGTGTGTGTGTGTGTGTGTGTGTGTATGTCCTTGAACTGTCCCAAGCTTGTTAGTAAGTGTGTGATTTACACTTCCTATTCTTTACTGTCTCTGACATAATCTCCAAAGCCTTTCATCTCTTTCCAAAAATATATACAGTACATGTAGTCTACACCACACAAAATATTATGCACATTATATTTTACACTGAGTAAACATTTGTTTCCTAAATAGTCGATGCAAATGACTTTCAGTATAATTTTCAAGTCACCAACCGTTAAGGTATAAGTCAAATTTCATTGAACAAACCACCCAATAAAACAGTATTTTAAAAAAAAAAAGGTAATTTGTTGAATTTGTCATATTATTAAACATACATTTGACTGTGGAACCTACAACATATTCTGGCCAGCCAACTACATAGTTATCTGTAAAGAGAAACATGACTTGTACAACACAGTGTAAATGTATACCAAATTCTCCCTTTATGGGATGGTCAGCAAAACATCAAATGTCATAATATTTGGTCCATTGGCTGTTGTTTTACATTAGTTGTTCATTTGGTTTTCACATTCAGGTTGCGCTTGAGTTGTCCAGTGAGGGGGGTGATATTCGCACCTCCCTCCATCCTTTGTATTAAGCGCACAGTTTACTACAGATTCCTGACCAGGCATGCGCCAAAGTGACGTTGTGGGAGCGCCGTAACTATTAATACTCATGTGTGGTGCTCACGACACTAGTTGCAGTCTTCTCCTGAACAGATATTTTGCAGCTGAGGAGAGGCTCCCGAATTTGATATAGTAAAGATGTTTATGTTAAGGCTTGGCAAGATCTTTGTTGAAATGATAGTTTCAGGAGTCAGGTTGTGGTTGATAATAGAATGTTTAATAAAGTACTTCTTGTTCTGGAAAGAGGGACATCTGATAACAAGGCAATCAAGACGTGTTGGAAAAAATGCCCCGAATGATCATATGGAACTGGTTACAGCCTTAGCATTTTTGTTCGCACCCCTCCTAGAAGAAGACCATTATCTTCTCAGACCCGTGACTGTCTCATGTGAGCACATGTGCCAGTCACCTTAACTTCTGTCTAGCATCTAATCAAATGGCCTCCCTAGTTGTTATTCAAGTAACTCAGTAAACCTTATCTGTCTAGTGTCCTGTCAGTAAAATGTCCTGTTCTATTAGTCTGAATGGCATCAACATGTATTAGACCTGTGATGGAATTACAGTCTAACCTACAATAGATCATATAGTTATAAGCAGTCCAATATACAACAGAGTTATAAGCTATATAACAGAGTTATAAGCTAAGTCATAAGCCATAAGCTACTGCTTATTCTGATGTTAAAATATAAGAACAGTAAAGGCGGTCTCTGTCCTAACCACCTGGCCTTGCTTCCTGTCTCAGTCACCTGTTGTCATAGTGACCAACTACTCCTCTCCTAAAGGAAACTTTTATCTTTACCATAACAAACCTTTCTGTACTTCCAGTACATATAGTCAAAATCAAAGTCAAAGTCAAAGTGGTTTATTTATCATATGCATTGAATAACATACATCATCCTATGCATATAGCTTGACCATGAGTCTTCTCCCTATCTGTCTTGAGACAGTCCAACATGTCTTAGAATCCTCCAACAGGCCTCAAACTATAGCTGTACAATTCTCTCATCTAGTAATACCATTCTAAACTGTCCAAACTGTATTTAAACATGATTATATAGAATATTCTTTTCAACAATATTTTCAATTCCCAATCAGGCCTCACTTCAATCATGGCCACCTAATAATCCCCCTCCTTCCTAATTGCCATATATAACTACTCACCTCTCCACCTGATAGCTGATGTGTAGTGAGCATTCTAGAGCAAAATGGCTGCCGTGCATCACCCAAGTGGGTGCTACACATTTGTGGTGGATGAGGTGGGCTTTCTTCCTCACTGTGTAAAGCGCTTTGGGTTCCTTGGAAGAAAAGCGCTATATAAGTTGAATGCATTATTATTATTATTTTCACGGACTAGAAGAAGAAGAAAAAGGTAAACAATGGCAGAACTGGCAGCAGCATTGATGTTAATGTCAACAGTGGTTAAGATTATCTTAACTGTGTTGTTATGAACCATTTACAGTTTTATTTTGAACCATTAACTGTGTTATTATGAATTGAAAACTACCCGTTTTCGCTGTGTCGCGCACCACTGAATTGGTGCGCGCCCTTGGCTCGAAATCCCAGCAAGCCCGGTCGGGTTTGTTAAGTATACTGCAGGCATAAGGAAGCCACTTTGGGAAGAATAGGTGTGGGGTAGCCAGCCGGCCCCCAGCTCTTAAGATCTGCATTACTGTCCTGTAACCATTTCTACTTCCACTACACCAAACATAACAAAAGATATCCAACAGGTGAGTTGATAAAATCAAACTGATTAACTGAAACAGAAACGGGAATAGAACAAATTAAACTGGGTGACAGGCCACCAAAGGGGGATGGTGTGGCACATCAAGTTTTTTTTACTGTGTACTGCTCTTCGTAGTATTAGTGTAATATTTAGGAACTTTTCATGTTGTTATTTTTTAAAGCATATTCAGTTTACAGATTTGTTTAGCATATTACTGTATATACTACATATTCAGTATTTGCACAGTACAGTCATTTCCATTATCTTTTCCATTTCCTGTTATTCAGCAGTAACAAGGTAAGGAAATATTGGTCTGCTTATCAGACACTGATTTGACTATTAAAGTACCTGCATGAGATAAGCTTTTCTTCATGCAGAAAATGAGTCAAGAGTGTCAGTATATATTTGAATGAATAGTGGAAGATTAATTTCTATCAAAAACCTAATTCATTTATTGCCATTAAGAAATCAAATCTCTCTGCACTACAATGTGTTTTCTTGTACTAATGAAGGATGGAACAACAGTTCTTACATCACGGCTGAACCAACAGATCTTGCTTCACCCTTCTCATAGCTGTGATATGAGGAAAGTATTACTCATACAAGGACAATAACTTCTCAGACAATAAATAGAAAATGAAGTTATGATATCCTCTAACCTGATCAGTTTATGTTGTTCAGAATATGCATCCTTAGTTTTTCACTGCACGCAAAAATGTATGCATTACTGTTTTCATTACAATTTCCATCCATCTGCTACGGGAAACACAAGATGTTGACTTTTGTTCCATCCCGGGGCAAGACAATAGTTAAACCTTTCCCATATCTTACTTGTTTTCAGGGATATATTCAGTTAATGCTTAAATGCTAAATGTAACCTCTTTATCCCTGACATGGTAAGGGAGAGGATCCAGTTCAGCATTAGAGATATGTGGCATAAATATAATGTGTCATTCTCTGAAATATAACAAGAACATATATTTGCACGAGTGGATGAAATTAAATTAAAAAAATGGATGACCGTTCTTTCAGCCAAATACATTTATCGGTGATCCTCCCTGACCACTAGAAAAAGAAAAAGCTACCACTATACCCAAAATAATAATTAATAACATAATAAATTAGCTTTATCCCTTGTGCAGTGGGTTTATTAAACTCAACCCAGGGACTGGACTGATTGGCATGCGGTGAAGACAGTTGTCATGTGTGAATGAACATATGAGTCTTTCATGTTGTAATATCTTTTGATGTGTTGATGTGTATGTGTTTGTGATTATGTGTGGTGGGGACAAACAGAACTTTCCATCCCGGATGGACAATAAAGTTACAGTGGTATGCAAATGTTTAGGCACCCCTGACAATTACCATTGTTTTCATTTTAGTAATATTTCTATAGTGAAATGAGGTTCATTGGATTAACAGAAAATGTGGAATATGCATCAAAACGAAATTAGACAGGTGCATAAATTTGGGCACCCTTGTCATTTTGTTGATTTGAATACCTGTAACTACCTAGCACTGATTAATTGGAACACACAATTGGTTTGGTGAGCTCAGTAATCTTTGAACTTCATAGACAGGTGCATCCAATCATGAAAAAAGGTACTTAAGGTGGCCAATTGCAAGTTGTTGTTCTCTTTGACTCTCCTCAGAAGAGTGTCAACATATCTACTCTATGCCACTGAAAACTGTGTGCCTGTACCCAAACTTCAAGCACCAGCCAATTGAAAACAATGTTACTTTCTGCCACGTATTCACACAAGTTTTAAATAGGCTAGTTGGATAAACCATGTCCAGAATCTTTTTCTTTGATTGAGTGCAGCACTAGAAGCTACATGTACACGATAGTTACTGAACAATATTTTGACAGGCCCAGGGAGAATGGACAAGGCAAGTGGATGCATATAAAGGTAATTCACTGTAATGCTCAGCTATATTTCAATCAAACATCTTTTTGTGTTTACCAAATTATGTTGGGAAACAACAGATGTATAGAGAAAGTCAAAGATAGTGATGTGTGTGTGTGAGTGAATCTTAGTGTATGTTAGATAGGATGTATCGTTTGCTAGTTAGAGACTAAATAATGTTAAGAATATAATTTTATAGAGCCTATTGTTTCCATTAACCTATGTTAGGCATATTCTTTATATAAAACTCGTTGGATCAACTGAGATTGAACATGTTTTGTCTTTTTATTTGTCTACTTTTTGAATTACTACTTTGTTTTGTACTACTTTTGCACAACTACTTTGCCGTTACGGGCGCAGACATCTTGGTTGCGGATGTGACGATTTTAGACGAGAGGGAGGAGTAATCTAGTTGGCTAAAATATATTAATTGGGATGCTAATGAAAAACATTATTAAAACATAATGTAAAACATAATGTAAAATGAAAAATTGAAATGCCAACTCCTATAACCACGCCCTAAACGCCCCTTTGCTTTATCACCGATTTAAAAAATAAACGAGACCATAATTCAAAAAATGAACATCATGATAATTTGCAGAAGGCTTAAATCTAGCGATTGAGACCAAATACTCACTATGAAAATGTTTACTGGGGTAATACATGAAGTATATTAGCTCTCTCATTCACATAGACTTTTACAGAAACCGAGCTCTTTTGCAAACAGACGTATCGCCCCCAGATGGAATTCAGATATAATGCAGGTTTAAGGCAGTTCCTCATTTGCGTCAATATGCCAAACCGGATGCTCACCCTGTGGGACTAATCTTACGATTACTTTTCAGTTACTTGTTGAGTTCACAAGTTTTGGGAAGTCCCTAATTAAGACAAAATGATCAGGTAAATCGAGTTCATATCTTAACATTGACCTATAAAAAAAATAGAAAGAGTAAAGAAAATATCAATCTTGCCACATTTCAATATGTATTTTGGGTGAAATTGGTGTCCAATTCTGGGATGAATTCACTAATGTGGATTGAAATGCATCTGTATCAGTTGATTTTGTGTAATTTGTAGAAAATGGACACTAGGCCCTATTAATATATCATATTAAAAGCAATGAAATTATAGTTTAAATATTGAATATGTTCTAGTTCATAGTTTACCCACCTTTTTATTTACCACGACACCACTTTTTTTTACAATTGATAGGTATGTATGTGTTTGTGTAAAATTAACAAATTTGTTTGTTTTATTCCAAAAACTACTGAAATAATTTTACTAAATTCCAAATAAATATAGTTTCGCATTTATTTTCAGAGAACTGGTCAAAATAAAAACAAATATGCAGTGATTTCAGACCTTGAATAATGCAAAGAAAATTTGTTCATAATAACTTATAAACAACACAATACTAATGTGTTAACTTGCTGGAATAATTATAACTGTATAATAACTGTATAATAATAATATTTGGCTTTCATGCATCTTGGCATGCCTCCACCAGTCTTTCACATTGATGTTGGTTGACATTATGTCACTCCTAGTGAAACATTTCAAGCAGCTTGCCTTTGATGGCTTGTGACCATCCATCTTCCTCTTGATCATATTCCAGAGGTTTTAAATGGGGTCAATTTTAGAAACAATTGCAATGGTCCCTTAGTTTCTTCCAGAGTTGTATATAATGCTTTTTTGCTAGTTACAATTATTAATCGTAAAATGTTTTGTGTGCCTCTAACTGTTTTGTCCCACACAAGTGTGCAGTGTCATTGAAAACTTTGGGAACTACTGATTTTTTTTGATCCCCTGCTGATTTTGTACATTTTCCCACTGACAAAGAAGTTATCAATCTATAATCTATCTATCTGTTGATAATGACATCTACAGATATAATTTTTGGACTCTCAAAATAAAGTGTTACCAAAATATCTGTCAATCTCCCTCCCAGAACTACACGGGGGAATCTTGTCAATGATCTCAAGGCTGCTGGGACCATAGTCACCGAGAAAACAATTGGTAACACAATACACTGTGAAGGACTGAAATCCTGCAGCGCCCGCAAGAACCGCTAGACGGTAAAAAATAAATACAATTGTCTACCTAATACGGTCTAAACACTAGTACTGGTCCATAGATACACTCACCTAAAGGATTATTAGGAACACCCATTCAATTTCTCCTTAATGCAATGATCTACTCAACCAATCACATGGCAGTTGCTTCAATGCATCTAGGGTTGTGGTCCTGGTCAAGACAATCTCCTGAACTCCAAACTGAATGTCAGAATGGGAACAGGTGATTTAAGCAATTTTGAGCGCGGCATGGTTGTTGGTGCAAGACGGGCCGGTCTGAGTATTTTCACAATCTGCTCAGTTACTGGGAATTTCATGCACAACCATTTCTAGGGTTTACAAAGAATGGTGTGAAAAGGGAAAAACATCCAGTATGCGGCAGTCCTGTGGGTGAAAATGCCTTGTTGATGCTAGAGGTCAGAGGAGAATGGGCCGACTGCTTCGAGCTGATAGAAGGGCAACTTTGACTAAAATAACCACTCGTAACCAAGGTATGCAGCAAAGCATTTGAGAAACCACAACACGCACAACCTTGAGGTCGGATGGGCTACAACAGCAGAAGACCCCACCGGGTACCACTCATCTCCACTACAAATAGGAAAAAGAGGCTACAATTTGCAAGAGCACACCAAAATTGTACAGTTGAAGACTAGAAAAATGTTGCCTGGTCTAATGAGACTTGATTTCTGTTGAGACATTCAGATGGTAGAGTCAGAATTTGGCGTAAACAGAATGAGAACATGGATCCATCATGCCTTGCTACCACTGTGCAGGCTGGTGGTGGTGGTGTAATGGTTTGGGGGATGTTTTCTTGGCACACTTTAGGCCCCTTAGTGCCAATTGGGGATCGTTTAAATGCCACGGCCCACCTGAGCATTGTTTCTTACCATGTCCATCCCTTTATGGCCACCATGTACCCATCCTCTGACAGCTACTTCCAGCAGGATAATGCACCATGTCACAAAGCTTGAATCATTTCAAATTGGTTTCTTGAACATGACAGTGAGTTCACTGTACTAAAATGGCCCCAACAGTCACCAGATCTCAACCCAATAGAGCATCTTTGGGATGTGGTGGAACGGGAGCTTCATGCCCTGGATGTCCATCCCACAAATCTCCATCAACTGCAAGATGCTATCCTATCAATATGGGCCAACATTTCTAAAGAATGCTTTCAGCACCTTGTTGAATCAATGCCACATAGAATTAAGGCAGTTCTGAAGGCGAAAGGGGGTCAAACACAGTATTAGTATGGTACCTAATAATCCTTTAGGTGAGTGTATCTATCAACTATCATTTATCTATCTATCTATCTATCTATCTATCTATCTATCTATCTATATGTCTATCTGTCTGTCTGTCTGTCTGTCTGTCTGTCTGTCTGTCTGTCTGTCTGTCTGTCTGTCTGTCTGTCTGTCTATATATATATCACCTATTAATCTGTCTATCTATCAACTATCTACAGTATCTATCTATCTATCTATCTATATATATATCACCTATTAATCTGTCTATCTATCAACTATCTACAGTATCTATCTATC
>JACXGM010001465.1:16656-54765 GCA_016801145.1 Umbra pygmaea
TCTATCTATCTATCTATCTATCTATCTATCTATCTATCTATCTATCTATATATCTATCTTGCTATCATCTATCTATCTATCCATCTATCTATCTATCATCTATCTTTCTATCTTTCCATCTTTCTATCAACTATAATTTATCTATCTATCTATGAACTATCTATCTTTCTACTTACATCTTTCAACTTACATTCAACTTGGGCATAGCTCATGAACACCACCACTAGAGGCAGTAAGTATCCGAGGATGGCGAGTGTCCAACTGTAGACCCACACATCTGCTGGTTTGAGGCATGAGGTGCTGTTGTTCTCCGTCTGGTTCACAGTAAACATGTAACGCATGGATGGGATCCTTAATACAGAGACAAGCCACACGGCCAGGCAGGCAACAATGCCCCATCTCATGGTGTGCATCTGGACTGCCCTAAGCTGGTGGACCACCGCTATACAACAGAACACACTCAGGCAGGCGAGGAAGAAAATGCTGCTGTAGAGGTTGGAGTGGAAGCTGAAGCGAACAACGCAACACGCGACTTAAAAAAAAGTAGTGGACCAGGAAGAGAAGGCCAAGAACGTACAGGAGGTCTGCCTGGGCAACTTTCACTATGATGACGCTGTTAATATCCATGGGCACAACCTGAAAATGTAGATGAGGATTGAGGTAATGTATTGTTGCTCACCAGCCCCAGGTGACTGTTCCATAATGTCCCATACATGACGGGGAGGAAGTACCTCTTCATATACTCATCCACATGAAAACAACACTGTTCATTTTGTTCTCTAGAGTTGCTTGTTTGCCAACCTACTGACGTAAAGCACAAGTATACAGTAGGACACAACAAGGTTATCCCATAATATAAAAAATAATACTTGAATTAATCAACATGTATGCTGTAGTAATGTGTCCGTTCCTACCTTATATTATAAGATGCAATGTTACTTCGGTGTCCGTGTTCGCTGAATATTCAGGAGGCAGACAGTTTTATCAGAATCCCACAGCACTCCCACACAGAATGTGTACCACAGGCAACCAAGAGAAGGTGTAGCGCATAGTTGTCCCCTCAACAGGGTGCATAAGAGTCAGACAGCAGAGAACTCGCAAAAGGTCTAAATCTAAGCAGATATAATGGATTGAGATTGATTTGAATAGAATTTCACAGTAGGAATTGCCATTACAATATTATTGAGAAGGATTCAATGGAATAGGTCAATTCAGACTCCCACATACCTGGAAGATGTGTCATGTCTCCAGACATCATACGCCTCTGGGTTATGTTTCAACTAGAGAACACAAACTAATGATCACATTGAATGTCCGTCCTTTCACATCGTTATAAGAAACCCCAGAATACAAAACAAACATAGATCAACTGAATCATCCCTTGAAGCAAAAATGAATAGTGAAGAGACATTATTTTCTGCCATTTCAAAGACAATTTATAATATAAATAACTTGATAAAAACACTACAGAGGACCTGGGATTCAGTATCTGCTGCATTCCAGAAAAACTGAAAGAAGTATGATGACATCTAGGGGGCATAACCTGAAATTGCATCTGTTTTCTGTCAGTATATACCTAGGCTCATTAATTTGACATATTCAATATTTTGTTTTTCATTTAAGCTATTAAAGGACATTTCCAGAAAAATGCTCTGACCTTGTGGGCGTTAGCTGACTTACAGCAATAGCTGTAATTCATTGTAACTCTATTCACTTCATATTTTTGTCATCTCATCAATCAAATGCCATTAAAGAAGTGAACAACTAGGATTACATTTTGTCGAAGATCATGAATTCCATAATGTATTTTTTGGACTGATCAGGCAGCCCTCTACAAGAATAACTCTCACAATCGATTTCAGTTTTGCCTCACCCCTATAAACATTTAACTCATGCTCAATCCACCACAAAACAAAAAAAATCTAAATATTAATTTTGGGGTTCCAACCGCACTACAATAATATGTCTCATTACTGTGGCTTTGCACAAGCATTATTAACTAATATTCACTAACCACATTTTGCCAATGCCACGTATACTAAGGGGTGCAAAGTAGGGCCACTGGGCCGGATACAGTCCACCAGCCCTTTGATCTGGCCTGAGGCTCCATTTTTTAAATTAATTGTCATTATATAAAAAAAAACATTTTACTCAAATTACTTTCAATAGGCACTGTTGTCTTGATGCTCAGGTGTCTGCAAGTAGACTAAATCATCTTGAAGCTAACAGGTGTTATTATATTCTGAGAAGTTAAAGGAAATGGTGTTAGAAAACTAAAGTATAAACATGTATTTTCTGTACACACGTAATTATGGTTACTACAGCTGAGTTTCATACCTATGCTGCATGCAATTCTGTTGGATCCAAATAGCTAGCAGAGCTAAAGCAAATGTCCCTGCTACTGTAGGTTACCAGGGTTTTAAATTAGACTGTTGCATTAGTCGCTTTCTGACCAAGTAGTTACAGGAACGTAGTTATAGGAACAGTCCACTTCTAAACAGTTCTACTAACTACTCTCCCCCAAAACCGGTTTTGCTCTTTGCATTCGCACTGGTCAAGTGGCCATAGGAACTGGTAGGAGGGATAAAGGAGTGAAGCCCGATTCACACCAGGTCCGGCAAACTGGTTGCATTGCGGCAGAAGTCCATTCATTTCAATAGGAAGCAATGCGTACTGCTGCGGCTAATCTGACGGAACTGGCAAAATGTGAATGCGGTGCGGCGGGTGTGTCGCAAGAGTTGAAATAATCAAACTTTTGCGGTGCTTCGCCGTACGGTGCCAGAACTGGAAATTGATTTACCTCAGAGAAAGAGCTAATATGTCGCTTTCATCTATGGGTGTATAAGATTGCAAGACAAGCTTTGACAGCTCAGTAGATACTTTTCGTATTGTCAATTAATACTAAACTGAAAACAGCTCCTGTCAGTCGCCTTGCTGGAGACAGACAGTTGTATGCAATGTTGCCCACCATCTCGTAGATGCAGAAGATTGATTACGATGTTGATTGCAGTGTACAAGTGTGTCTGCATTACGATGCCGTACGGGGATTTTTTGCCTGATCTGGTGTGAATCGGGCTTAACGCTTAATAATCCCGTAAGTTCTTCTATCGGAAAGCAAGAAAAAAAGGGTTATAGGAACGTTATGTTCTAGGAACTGCAAAAATCCCTGCGGTCCGAAAGCGGCTATTGTTGCGCACCTACCTCCAGATTTACAAATTATTCGTTTTTAACGCGAGTCGAGCTTTGACTGAGTCGATAGGAGAATGAAATGAGACAAATAAATATCTGGAAGTCAAACAAACACATTTACATTGTCACACCCAGCCCAGTGTGGGCTGGCGTGGCATGAACTGAGAGATGGACTCATTTGTGTATATATAGATTTATATGTTCCAGTACTTTGTACTGCAGTTTTATGTTATGTATGTTGTGTTATGGGTTGTTAGCACCACCCTCTGGGCACTAGATGTTATTGGATTTGATCAGTGTATTATGTGTCAATGGCTTGATTATTCATTACATACATCTGGTGTTAATTTAGGATTTGAGTTGGCTTTATAAGTCCAGATGTTCAGAGGGTGGTGTGGTTCATTGTTGAGTAGCCATTCTCCTGTATTGAAGTGAGTTTGGTGTTCCTGGTATCTTGTGAGTAAAATCTGCACAGACTGTTCAATACCTACTACTTTGTGTCTTCCCCATGTTATAGGTCGTAAGTAGCTATTGTATGTATAGTGACTAGGCGTACAGGTTATATATATATATATTTCCTGTGTCTACACCACGTTAAAGCGTAGTATTTCAATGTATACATATATATATTTGTTGCATATATATACATATACATATGTATATATGTATATGTCTTTTCAATGTATACATATAGTTTGTCCCCCTTTCGCCTTCAGAACTGCCTTAATTCTACGTGGCATTGATTCAACAAGGTGCTGAAAGCATTCTTTAGAAATGTTTGCCCATATTGATAGGATAGCATCTTGCAGTTGATGGAGATTTGTGGGATGCACATCCAGGGCACAAAGCTCCCGTTCCACCACATCCCAAAGATGCTTTATTGGGTTGAGATCTGGTGACTGTGGGGGCCATTTTAGTACAGTGAACTCATTGTCATGTTCAATAAACCAATTTGAAATGATTCAAGCTTTGTGACATGGTGCAGTATCCTGCTGGAAGTAGCCATCAGAGGATGGGTACATGGTGGCCATAAAGGGATGGACATGGTCAGAAACAATGCTCAGGTAAGCTGTGGCATTTAAACAATGACCAATTGGCACTAAGGGGCCTAAAGTGTGCCAAGAAAACATCCCCCAAACCATTCCACCACCACCACCAGCCTGCACAGTGGTAACAAGGCATGATGGATCCATGTTCTCATTCTGTTTACGCCAAATTCTGACTCTACCATCTGAATGTCTCAACAGAAATCGAGACACATCAGACCAGGCAACATTTTTCCAGTCTTCAACTGTCTAATTTTGGTGTGCTCTTGCAAATTGTAGCCTCTTTTTCCTATTTGTAGTGGAGATGAGTGGTACCCGGTGGGGTCTTCTGCTGTTGTAGCCCATCCGCCTCAAGGTTGTGCGTGTTGTGGCTTCACAAATGCTTTGCTGCATACCTTGGTTGTAACGAGTGGTTATTTCAGTCAAAGTTGCTCTTCTATCAGCTTGAAGCAGTCGGCCCATTCTCCTCTGACCTCAAGCATCAACAAGGCATTTTCGCCCACAGGACTGCCGCATACTGGATGTTCCTTTTCCTTTTCACACCATTCTTTGTAAACCCTAGAAATGGTTGTGCATGAAAATCCCAGTAACTGAGCAGATTGTGAAATACTCAGACCGGACTGTCTGGCACCAACAACCACGCCACGCTCAAAATTGCTTAAATCACCTTACATTCCCATTCTGACATTCAGTTTGGAGTTCAGGAGATTGTCTTGACCAGGACCACACCCATAAATGCATTGAAGCAACTGCCATGTGATTGTTGAGTAGATAATTGCATTAATGACAAATTGACCCGGTGTTCCTAATAATCCTTTAGTTGAGTGTATATAATTCAGTTGTGCCGTTCCTGTACCTGTATGGTTTTGCTACGCTACCAGAGGATTTGCTACTGAGTTCATTAAAGAACAACAGAACTCAATTCCTTGCTTGGTCTCCCTTACTCTACCTCTTTTACCACAACAATAACATCAAGGTTATGAAATACATCTATATATATTTTCAAAAACATTGCAGTAACATAAACAAAGCTGAGAAGGTGAATGACTGATGTTGGAAGTTTATTTTGAGGTGTTTAGGGGTCTGGAGCGTTCCTTTAAGCACTAGTAACAGACACTGACTGTCTGGCCGAACTGTTTTAAAAAGCTTTCACACCTTTGAAAATTCATCAAATGCACGAAGTATTTTTGGGGGAATTTAGATGTTTTTTTACAGTGCTGAATATTATGTCAGACATATGCTGTCATGTACATGTACATAGTACATGTCTCTTACCATGTCTCTTTTACAGCTGCCCCTTATTACAACACTAACAACATACAAAATATAAAATACAAACATTAAAAATAACATTTATCAGAGATTCAAACTGTCTTCAAGACACACTGTATAGATGTATTTTTAAGGAAAACGACAATTAGACTGTTCGAAGAAAAATGAATTGCCTAAAACATGTATATACAGGTGTATAACACATTAAAACAGGATTCTTGTGGAACTCAAAATGTCAGTTGTACCGTCTATGCACATCAGGTAATTAGTAACATCAACTGTAGAACAGCTTGCATTTTTGAGAAACTGCAATTTGATTGTGCTGCAGCAGTTGTGTTTGATGCAAAGCGTCCTAATTTCCAGTGGTTCCCAAACATTTTTGGTTACTGTACCACCAGGGGTCCCAGTACCCAGGCTTGGAAACCACTACCCATGCAAAGTGGTTTGCATAACTATTTTGTTCACCAATCTGCAACAAAACAACTCTTTAGACAAAGTTGCATTCGGAAGGCCACACCCGTAACAAAAATATAAAAAATAATAATTATATATGGCAACAGTAAATGCAAAACTAACTCAAATAACCATTCATTACAACCAAGATATGCAGAAGAGCATCTCTGAACACCGAACACTTTTAACCTTGAAGCAGATGGGCTACTGTACTGCAGCACAAGATCACACCAAGTTCCACTCCTGTCAGCTAAGAACAGGAAACTGAGGCTACATTTGCAAAGGACAACCACATTTGTCCAAACCTACTTATCAATGGTTCAGGCTGGTGGTGTAATGGTATAGAGGATATTTTCTTGGCATACTTTGGGCCCCTTAGTACCAACTGAGCAATGTTTAAATGCCACAGCCTACCTGAGAATTGTTGCTGACCATGTCTATCCCTTTATGACAACACTGTACCCATCTTCTAATTGCTCCATCCAGCAGGATAACACGCCACATCAAAAAGCTCACATAATCTCAAACAGTTTTTTTGCACATGACAATAAGTTAACATTGCTCAAGGGGCCTCCACAGTCACCAGGGGCCGGTTGCACCAGCTGGACGTAAAAAAGTAGGGCTTAATTCCTAGGTTGGGCGATGTTGTGAGTGGAATTTACACCTGTTGCACCAAATAAAAATAAGACTAGTCGTAGCTAAGTCCAGTGTAAGTAATACGCGTCCGTGAGATCAGAATATTCCTAAAGATAGTTGCTAAGCAGTGTTCTTTCCTTATATAATCCAACTAGATGAAATGGACGAATACAGTTTAAAATGATCCAACGTTGCCCCCTGACAACTGTTTCGCTCCATAACCAATAGATTGTAAAAAAAAGAGAAGCTACCATTAAAATACTTGGATTTTATTGCTTTGTATGGTTTTATGTAATTGTAAATTCCACCTATAATTAAATTGTTTCCTAAATTCGATGTGCCTGCAAGAGCATTGTAAATAATAAATCCTGTTTACAAATTACAAAGACAAAGAATGCGTGCGTGTGCTATGCACTACTATTTACAGCATGAATTAGCATCGTCCTAACTTGAGAAAGATAGCAGAAAATGTATTTACCATTTAGCATGAGGAAGGGCAGTGAAGTGTCAGTCTTAACAAGCAATAATATTCAATACTGTGGTCATGGAAAACATATTGTTTTATATTGATATAGATCGCACAGCTGAAAGTGACTGATCAGGATTTGTTTGTAATGTACAGCAAAATTACTTCAGTTTTAACTAACAACACGTTGGCTATTTCCAGGCATTTGATTGATTGATAATCCATGTAGTTGAAGGTCAAAGACATATCTATCTTCATTTACCCTTAAAAGTAGGTTAACCTAGAAGCACATTCTGCAAAGGCACAGGAGTGAGTTTGATATTGGGCGGGACACACCATATATTTTTCACAAATTGTTCTTATTATTGGGGGGACCACATTGGCTGTCTGTAATAATGGGGGGGGACATGTCCTCCCCGTCCCCCCTGTTACTACGTCCTTGACATTCTGCCTTACTAGGAATAAGGACTAAGGGGCGATGAAGTGTTGCATCAAACTGGCACAACCGCGATATGTTTTTAACTCACAAATACAATTGGGCAATTGATTTGAATCAGGCTGCAGTAGCCTGACCTCTGACTGAGGAGCACCCAACGCCATGCTGATTGGAGAACACAGAATTTGTAAGGTTGTTAAAAATGATATAGAGAAATGTATGACATTCTGAAGATGTAACGGTCCTGTTTGGACTTTCCAGATTTCACATAATGGGTTTAATATGCCAATATGTTTCACTTCACTATGTGGGTTACAATTCATTCAAATGTTACAAGTATATTTCAGAAGTTGCCTGTAGAGTCTCTTCTACTCCAAAGAATTAAACAGTGTTTTTTAGGATTGTGCAGGATTGTGCAGTATGATCAATGTATGACATTGCACTGCAATTCAATAATTACTTCATTCATTTATGAATTTAGGAAAATTGTAGGTATTCCTCTCTAAAGGACAACTCCGGTGCAAAATTAACCTTGGGATTAATAAGACATGGGTACAGAGTCAACCGTTCTCTGGCATATGTTTTCATGCTAATCGAATGTGCCCAGTTTTAGTGCGAACTGATAATTACCTTATAATGCTAGTTGTGTGAGCATGGATGAAGTAAAAATGAATTGCTATCTTATACCACTAATAAGGCTCAAAATAGCACCACACTTCCACGGTAGCATAATGAGGATCTGGCTGTACACAAACGGTACTGTCTTTTAAACAATTTTTTTAATAAACTGTCTGTAAACTTACACATTTCTCAATGCTTCAGTTTGCATTTAGGGACCGTCATTATGAGAGGTAAGATTCTGAATGATTCCGATTTCTCTTGGCACGGTTTCAGAAACGTCGCTCACGTCACATCTACGTCATCACGCTCAGCTTGAGGCTGCGCAGTAAACTCGGATACCACCGAAAAAGTGCATCTAATTTACTTCACTTCCTCTCCATAGGAATGAATGGCATAGGAATGAATGGCATCAGTTTGTCCATTCATTTATAGTCTATGCGCGCAAAACATACCAGAACACTTGAAGTGTGGAGGTGATGTCATAGTTCTGAGTCGGATCGTTGAAAATAAACAAATGCAGACTTATGCTGGATTCACACCAGGCACGGCAAACTGGTTGCGTTGCGGCAGAAGTCCATTCATTGCAATAGGAAGCAATGCGCACCGCTGCGGTAGATCTACAGGCAAAATGTGAATGCAGTGCGGCGGGTGTGTCACAAGGGTTGAAATAATCCAACTTGTGCAATGCTTTGCCGTATGGCACCAGAACCGGAAGTTGATGTACTGGGGAAAAGCTAATATGTTGCTTTCACCTATGGGTTCATGGGATTGCATGACAGCTCAGTAGATAGTTTTTGCATTGTCAATGAATACTAAACTGAAAAGGAGGACAGTTGTATGCAACGCATCTTGAAGATTGATTACGATGTTGATTCCGGTGTACAAGTGTGTCTGGATTACGATGCTGTACAGTGATTGTTTGCCGGGCCTGGTGTGAATACAGCATTAGACTGCTACACCAAATCCTTCCCTACCATTTCATGTTAATACCTTGTTTTCTAGCATTAATAAAGAATTTTGAAGATGTGATGTGACATCTAGATTTCTGAAGTTGTGGCTTACTACATTTTTTTATCATATTCTGCATGAAATATTTAACTATTAAATTGTCAACTTGTCAATAAATTCATTTTCTGTCTTTACCACTAGATGGGGCAACAACTAAAGTAAAAATGAGCCGACCGTATTTACAAAGTATCTCATTGAATCTCATTTCTCACATATCAAACAGCACAAAGTAGTCAGTCTAGGAAATATGTATCACAGACAATGACTCTAGCAGATGTATTTAAATTTTACATTTGAGTAATTAAGCAAACACTCTTAACCAGAGCAACTTACAGCGAATACAGGGACATCTCTCTTGAGCAACCATGGTAAAGTGTCTTGCTCAAGGACACAACTACATTTTGCACAGTCGGGAATCAAACTGGCAACCTTCCGACTACAACCCTGACTCCCTAATCACAGGGCCATCTGTATTGAATGATAGAGTTGAGAAGCATGACTCAGACAAGTGTAGGAGGGACACCGGGCAGCCATGACTTTCACACTGACCTTCTATCCACCTTCATGTTGGCTCTGGATAAATGAGAAGGTCTGATACACATACAGGAGAGATTTAGCATCTCTCTTTTCCTATTTCTATGTATAGTACCATATTTCTTCTGTAATTTCTAGCAGTACGTCTGTCTTGCTCTCAATATTTCACACATTCTCTTAAACACAAAAGCACACGCAAACATGAAGAGGCATCTGGGTTTGAATAGGCTTCGTAGGACCTTACATTTTATCTAGTGATTTTGAATTCCTCAGTGTTTTGATTGAGCACGTCAACTATAGATATTTTCAGGAACTGAACTGAGGGAAAGAATGGTAAATAAAGAACAAACTGACTGATGTTGAAAAGAGAGTACTTCTTTGTTGCTCTTACAGTATCTAAAAAATATCTAAGTTAAGAAATACTTTTATTAAAAGCTACTGTAAAGCTGTGTGTACATGGTAAGATGTAAATAATGCATGTGCATAGTCAGGTGTAAATTTCTGAGAATGTGGTTTTAATAAAAATGTGGATTGATTATAAAAGGGAAGGATGCACTTTTAAATGGCCACTTTTATATATTTGATGAAATTAGACAAGGGTGCAAATGTTTAATGACAAAACACCTTTATTGCACTATTTTCAAGGTTTTATTTCTCAAAATGTAGATCATAGATTCCAACATAGCACAATGAGAAAGGATTATTCAGTTTAAAGGCACAACAAGGTTAAAGGATAATGCAAGGGTCATGCGCTGTGTTCCTATATTTCAGTCTGTTTGACAGTGACAGTTCTCCAGTATAGAAGGGACCAAGTTGGTGACCTTTCCACAAACATCTCTGATGTATCTGATTCATTCCTTTGGTCACATTCAATGTGACCAGATCAAAGATTGGACCTATCCTATTCAGTAAATCAATATTTAATCACAAAGCAACATTAAAAAAAATTGAAATCTGAATCTAGCATTTAATTTAGATATTTGCAAACTTGTGGAAAGACAGCAAGAAATTATGTTCATCATAGTAGAGATTTTTATTAATAGATATATTTTATTTAGCAAGTACTTTCTACAGATCACCGCAAGAAAAATGCTTTTATCATAGTAATGATTCATGTTTTGACAAACTAGTGTTGTTTAAAAGTAAATTAGCAAAACCCACTTACTACAATATATTAATTTTTATTATTGTCGAAATACTGTAAAAATATTAAATCAGGATTGTTCCAAGTCTTCTGAACAAGTTTTGAGAAATAAAGCTATGCTTCATCCTGGACTAGAATTATTTGACTTAGAAAACAGTTTTATCTAACAATCATATGATTCAAAACCACTTCAGATTAAAATGTACATGGTTGTATCACTTGAAGGTGTTCTGCCTCTGTTTGCCATACCTCTGCTTGTCTGCCACATGTTTGGCATGGTGGGTGCCATGTTATGGATTGGCCAGCGTAGTGAAGCCTGGTCAGCAGGCTTCCCCCACCAGTAGTCTGGCATTCCAGTCTGGTCATCTTTTTTTCTGATGCTACAACAATAACGGCTCATCATTCCACACATACCACTTTCAATTTAGTGGAATTAATGTTTGTCTCTATAAATACTGCCATAATCCCATATTTGGCACTTAATAAATGACAGTGAAAATACATGTTCAATAGTTAGGCAATGGGGTTTGTCAGAGAGATTAAATGACAAGAACCTCCTCTGTCTTCCATGTGTTTGTATGTCCTCTATATCCTTTATCTGTACTGTCCTTTTAACAATTTTACAGGTTTATCTGGAGTTCTACTTTGTAGTGTTTTACCTTGTAGAAGTTCAAAGGTTTGCTAATTTGGTATCATTAGTGTGTGATGTCATACAGACCAATGTTATGATTGATACATGGTGTTCAGCTGTTGGATTCTGTCCATGAGGTCACAGTGGGATTAGGAGCAAGTCATGAGTAAATTACTGCACAAAACTGCATCATTTTCTATAGCCCTTCTCCCAGATGATTTAAAACTCATTTTGCCCGACTGGTAATCTATTACACATCTCTGAACTCATTTAGGTTCAGGCTTGCCCTTTATTTGCTTTTATTCTGTCCTGATGGCAACAAAGTATAGATAGAAGTGCTGACTGTTGCTGATCCTCTTGCTACACTTTAATACAGTATACGGCATTATATGTCTGGACTCCAGAGACACAACATAATTTTGTTTCCATATATAATGAATTTCATGGAACCCCATTGAAATCTAACTATATTGTGTGAACGAGTGGTGATAGGCCTATAGGGATGACTGATCACAGTTATGAAAATTAATTATAATGTCACATCATGGTGTGTGTAGGTGTAATGTGTAAACCTTTTATATGAATAATTATTAATCTCCCTTCAGGCGATCACCATAAGCCTATTTCATCTACTCCAAACAACTTCCCATTAATCAAGCAGGTGCAGCACTGTAGCCTTCCTCTTGTTCACAGTTTGTTTTCTATAGCTCACTGTACATCCATTCTGCATGACCTTGGGTGTAATACAGGTCAGAAGGAAGCTGGCTGTTCATTCCCTCTGTCTATTGGAGACAGATAACCACAGTAACAAGAGGTTTTCTCCAGTTAAAATGTATGTATGTGTGTGTGTTTTGGTTTAACAGATCATATTATTAGGACCAGAAGTCTGCCTATATTAGGACCTTTTGCCAGTCCCCATGAGGACACAGACAATTTCTGTTTTAGGGGTTATATTCAGGGCTACAATTAGGTTTAGTATTACAATTTATGGTACTTTCAGGTTCAGGCATTATAGGTTAGGTTTAAGTTTAGGCATTATAGGTTAGGTTTAAGTTTAGGCATTAGGGGAAGGTTAAGTTTTGGCATTAATGTTACTTTAGGCTATTGAGGTTAAGATTAGGTTGAGGTTAAGGTTATCTTAAGGTAAGGGTTAGGTTATGGTTAGAATTAGGGATAAGGTTTGGTAACATGGATTTTTGTTTTCTGGTCCCCGCGAGGTTAGCTGTACATGACTTTGTGTGTAATAAGATTGTAATAGGTGTTTTACTAAAACTTGTACATTAAGATGTATTAAATTTTTTTATCCTAGTTCCATGTTATATAATGCAATAAATCAGTTCTGAGACAACTGATGTTAAATATTTAGCGGTGAATATTATTAAGATAAAAATTAGTGTTATCCTTCCTGAAAAAAACTACATAGACGCTGCCTTGACTTTTTTCAAAAATCTTTGTAATAAAAACCTGTAATAAACAAAAAAATCCTCAGTTCTATTGCTGTTCCCTTGGTAACAAGCAAACCCTTGCCCTTCTGGAGCCTCCTGACATTCGCTTGGAACAAACCATTTTGCCTCGGTGGGGAGAGATGGTCATTCTCATTTCACCTTTACTTCTATTTTGTCGTAAAGTCTTCATTTGATCAACGTGCATTGTCTTGTAGCTGGTAAAATATATTTCTGTACCAACGGATCCTTAATCCTTTCCAATGTTAATATACATATTAATATAGACTGCATGTACGTCACCCCTTTAAATAAATAAAGCTGGCAGTCGTAGCGAGCTGTCAAATGCTTGTTGCTTGTGTCATATGAAATCTGTGCTACAAAGTAACAGAGAGAAAACAAGCACACCCAGTTGTTTTCCTCTGAAAGTGTGTAAAGCTAGGTAGCTAGCTAATACGACAATAATTAATTAAACCGCTGAACAGCACTTCGTCTTCTTCACTTGACATTTTGTTTTTCTCTTTTCCACGTTACTACTGGCTGCGTGACTGGTAGCTTGCGCCGGGAGCGAGTCGTCGTGATGTTGATGAGGTAAGCAGGTATAGCTAATGCTAGCATCTGCTTTTCACTTTCCTAGCTAGGTAGCTAGCAACGGTACCTCCTAATATGTCCAATATATCTTGTGTCATGCATTTTAGGTTACGGAATGTGAGGGCAGAGTAATAAAGTGTTATCCCTTAGAGGCGAAAATGAGAGTACCAGTTACTGTCAAATAATAGGATGGTCATGTAAGCGCTTGCTATCAAAGTTCCAGCTAGTAGTACCGTAGCTAGCTAGCTAGCTTTGAGGGGTGGTGGTGGCGCGTGCGCTGACTTTGCTAGAGAGCCATCCACAGAGCTTATTTAGCCTGCTGGCATCTGCAATGTTAGCATCCAACATTTTTGTTATGGCTGATATTAGGGAACTGGATAGTTAGCATTAAGTTCACATTACAAGTTACTTTGATGTCATTTTCTATTTTATTTTTTTAAGTTGGGGAAACGACCTTCATTGTGATGTCTGATTTTTTTAAGAATAGGATCAAATTGAACAGAAAAGTTGGAAAATGTTGATTTTGAAACTGGTTTACTCTTTATAGCAGCAATTGTCAGTGCAAATAGTACACACATTTGTTTATTTTCCACTTCTTGAACATTCATATATTGAACTGGTAGACAATGTTTTCAAGATAGTTTACCTTATAAACATTTACTATCTCAATTAATCTACTTAGTAAGACTGAACAATAATGCTTCAAAATAAGACGTGGTTCTAGATCACCTAAAGTAATGCATATTGGCTGAGCAAACAGGACAGGTTTTTGCATTAAAATCAGTATCTGCAGCTAGCCTGGCTGTCAGTCTGAGCCTTGCAGCCAGTTTGTACACAGCAAATATGTACCTGCTCTGTGATTGGCCAGTGCTAGCTGGGAGGGTCTTCCTGGAGGCTGGCGGGCAGGCAGGAAGGGGGTGGTTGGAAATCTTTTAGCCAGAGAGTTAAGCAGACAGTCTTTTCCTGCACTGTCGTGGAAAGAAAATCCCTGTCTAGGCATGGGCCCTGTGCACACACAACTGGGAAGGAATGACAACTATTCACATAGTGATTATCTTTAGAAAGAAAGTAATTAGCAGAATTTGGATTGCTAACGCAGAGTCTGTGGTGGAGGTTAGACAGACTGAGGAGCTCCAGCACTGCATGAGGTGAGCGTACCGTTTCCCTGGCTGCTGTGTTTCCTGACTTGTAAAGTGAAGGAATTTGCTGCATTATGCTGCATACCATGTTGTGTGAGGGAGAGATAGGGGACCTCACTCATGGAGGTAGATATAATCTGCTCCACTGATCAGCACGCTCCTCTGGCAGTAACTGAGTGCTTCTATTTGCTTTTGGTTGGCAGTTCCTCTGTAATATGCAAATTTAACTGGTCGGTTCACCTCTCCCATCCTGTCAGGAAAGAACAAGGTTCTCCCTTTATGCCTGCTCTGCAACTTCCTGTGGCATTTCACCACTTACCCAGTCTGTCTGTCCTTTGTCTGACTAACTTCCAAAGTGTATGTGTTTATACGAGGTTTGTAGGAGTGTTTCCTTATGGACTTTCGAGGACTAGGGGCCAACACATTGCATGTCCATTATTTATTCTCTGAGGCACTAGGTCTTGACCCAAAAGAAAATCCCACCAAGGTGTTGAACTAAAGAGGGACTGTCACAAATAGGGACATGGAAAATTTACCTAGTCTACATTTTCAATTCCCTACTAACTTTGCACTGGTTTACAGTTCATTATTAACTAATTATTGAAGCTAGGCTATGATGTTTTTGCAGTATAGCTTTGACATTACAATACAATTACAACTTTCAACTCCAACACAGCACTGCTTAAATAAGCTGAACTTTGTAACTGACTTGGAAGCTATGCTTTCGTCCCTAAGCCAAGGAAATAACAGCCCACACACTAATACATGGAAAGGGTTCATTTTCCTCACATTTGTTTTGTCTCCGTGGTGGGTAAACTGTTGTAGATAAGTACTGCTGATTATCTCATACAGCAGAGTGAGTGGAGCCTTGTTACACAAAGATAATCAACGTCATGCCAGTTCAGTTGGTATTTAAACTGTTAGACTATGAAGTGCATACTGTTCCTGACTCAGTCAATTGCTGCCTGCTTTGCCCCTGGCTGAAAGCTGGATGGTTTACAATAGGAACCTCTATAATGGTTAGGACATTCCCAAAAGTCAGTTGTTCAACCAAAATGGACAAAGAAGAAAGTTACACTGTTCAAGCTAACCCATGAATCCATAAGGTGTAAACGTATGTTAACACTCAGCTGATAATTTAACTCCATAAAAAAGTTACTATGGAATTTACCAAGACACATTATGTTTAGATGAAAATAATAATTTCATTAGAAAATGTTCTGTCTTTAAGACAGTAGGCATACGTACGTTTCATTCTCGTTCGGCCATAGGATTATCCAAGGACCAATTCTTAATTAGCATTTTAAAACCGCCCTTAGGGTGTCCAACTGACTTTCAGAAAATAAATAAAAACAAGATTCAAAACCAGGATCTAAAAACATGGACTACTGCAATGCAGGATGAGCCAAGGGCAAACCAGAGCCTCTCTCGTTCACATTGACTACCTTTTAGCTGAATTCTTAAGTGTTGCAGTGCAAAGCCTCCTACGTAAATCTAAAGGTCAAACTATTGAGTGATACTGGTGCATTTCTATATTTAATTTGGCCCAATATGTTTTGCTAATAAAAGCATAACTATTCACTTTTACTAAATGTTTAAAGAAGGTACAGAACACTTTTGACCTTCAGTTAACAATGAAGTAATACCTCTTAACGAGTGATGTGCAAGCCTGGCCTACCATCCTAAATTATTCCTTACAAGCTATTTAAAGTTGCTTGAAAAAGAAACGTTATAATTACCCCAATTACATACATATTGTCCATAGAGGATAGGGGGTTAAATTAAATAATTTTCCTGTAAAGTGCTGTCCTACATTTTTCTCAGTGGCATTGGTTAAAATTTGATGGATTGTTGGTGTTGTTGGGACTTACTAATAATTAACTGGAATTGTAGCTAGGTACTGTAGCCTAGGTATCAATTAAAATGTATCTTCAACCTTTGGTTCATGACTTCAACATCAGGCAACAGAATAATAATACAAAATGTAGGTGTTTAAAAATGGCAGAATATGCCCTTGACTGTAGGTATGGATGTTATACATTTAACTCATGTTTTGACCTCCCTGTCCTTCTGCAATTTTTGAAGCCACACTGTGTCATGCTAACATTGTGGCTACCATTTAATATGTCCTTCCTTCCAGGATGTCACCAAAGTGTAGGCTATATACCTGCCTGTGATTATTAGCTTTAGGGTCTTAGGGCTTCTAGCTTGTTTGGACTAATATTTTAGGGCAGGGTTTCCCAACTTAGGGGGCAATATGTAATAAGTTGTTAATCTATGATGAAATGTAAATACATTCAAAACAACAACATTTCTAGGTCCATCTTTAACAAAATCCTGCTGGTGGTTATGTTATATGTTGACTAAGTCAATAAAAAATAATAAAAACAAAGGGAGCCCTAAGGTTAATAGTTTAAGGAACACCGTGATAGGGATAAAAAATCATAAAAACAAAAGGAGGCCCTACGGATAATAGTTTGAGGAACCCTGTGATATGGATAAATAATCATAAAAACAAAGGGAGCCCTATGGATAATAGTTTGAGGAACCCTGTGATACGGACCCTCCAGGGGCTGTGATTCTCCCCAATAATATTTCTAATTTTATCTTATCTGATACAGTATGTCTGCTTGAATACAGAGGCATTCGGATGATGAATATAGGGCCAAATATAGTGTGGTGGGAATTAAAATTTCATAAACCAAAGGCTGAAGAGTCAAGGTCAGAAGCATTGATCAGTCAAATATGTCACTCTGATTAGATGAAGTCTGCTTTGTGTGAGGCTGATGGTTGGGATGACACAGCCCCACGCCACAGGATTAGATTTGCAAAAGCCTACCTCGTAAAAATACAGTATGGCTTTTGACTATTGAACACATCATCGCTACCTTGCAGTGGCTCAGATGGCGGAGTTGGAGCCGGAATAATCGGAAGAGGTCAAAGCCAGAAGCGTTTTAAGCACCTGTGTCCTGTAATCTGTTATGTCTCATCAGTGTTATCTAATGCCAAAACTGACCTTATTGCATTGTCTGACATAGTAAGCCTTTGAAAAATAATTGGCATATAACCAGTGGTAATATATGAAGATCACCCTAAAAAGAAGATAGCCAAAACATATAACCAGCAATATTTAACTATATTTTAAAAGAGCTAATGTTTAAAGCATTATCATTGTTTTTTGTGTGTTATTCAAACAGGATTGAATAACACACAAACCAAGGTCAATAGTTGTCATCCAAAATGCCAGCTACACATCTTATTTCAGCGTAACTGATGTAGACTGTAATTATGTAATTAATAGTTGATACGGGAGAGAGGTGTTACTCTGATTTGGCATTCCCCAAATGGGCAGGACTGGATTTGATAATCAGTTTAGATTAGTCTAATTGCAAATGGTCTCACATGATATTAGGCTGTTCATTACCAACCCTTTGAAAGTGGAAAGTCCTTTGGGAAAGAGGGAATCAGATTCTGCCCTGACAGGATGCTTATTTTAATGATTGTGTTAGTAGCATGTACTGTAGATGGGTGTGTCTGTCCATTACTTTGATGGATGTGGTTTACCTTTGTTTTCCGTAAAATAGCCTACATAATCCCCGTTGTCTAAAATGTTTGGTGGTTAACCAACAATCCCAAAGCATTATTACTATTATTAAACAAATTGAATTCCTTGACAATTCATCATGATAAAATCTTGACTAGCTATGCTGTTGCCATGCCATACAGTTACGTAAAGAGGAAACAGTCCTTGGCAACAGTAGCAGCATAGTTTAAAGTTAGAGGTACTTTGTAATAATAACAGAGGCACTGAGAGACTACGTCATTTTAAATCTATCTATTGTTTCTCACTCTTCTAGATCAGCAGCAGAAAGTGCCTTTCAGAAAACATCTCCAACTTGAGCCTGTCCCTGGGCTGTATGTGTGACAGCCAACACTCCCTTTAAGGACCGGCCTGAGCCGAGACGGGATACCTCAGCTGCAAATATTCAGCAGCCTCCAATTCGTTTCTGGATAACTCCAAGAGGAAAACAACATTTACTGTGGAGAGAACTACCAAAGTACAAAAAGAAGACAAGTTAGGAGAAGTTGGCAAAGTCAATACCAAGCAAATCTTCATTAATATTCTGTCAAGGAGGTCAATTTCCTCCAGATACTATTAATGAGAGTGTCCTTGTCCGTGGAGTAGAGGCACTCTGGTGTGTCACGGAGAGCAATATCATTTTGAGACGTCTATTGTTGGTGCAAGCTGATTGATGAGTGATTGCTTGTTGATCTCCAGTCCTGGCTGATGCTGTGAGCGCCTATCTTGTTGCTTCATATGATTTGAGAACTTGTTTTCGAAACATAAATCAAACAGAACGTGCAGTTGTGAACTTTTATTCCTCGTTGTCATTTTATCAAAACATTGAACAATTACATTGAATTTGAAACATATTTTATTTGAACCGCTTGACATGGCCCTGAACATGTCTTCGATAAGAGACACAAAATGGCTGACTTTGGAAGTGTGTCGGCAGTTTCAGAGAGGAACTTGCTCACGGAGTGACGAGGAATGCAAATTTGCACACCCACCAAAGAGCTGCCAGGTTGAAAATGGAAGAGTTATTGCCTGCTTTGACTCGCTAAAGGTAAGGAATGTCATGCACCATTTTTTTAGATTTATGATTCTTTGCTTCCAGCATATCTGAGTTAGGCCAGCATATATTTAGATCTAGACAAAGAGATTCTACAGTTTTAACTCTAAGGAAATGGAGACAGAAAACCTCAGATTTTGAGGTTGGCTGTTTCCCATCCCAGTACCAGGTCGAATACTGTGCTGTTTATTCTAACTCAAAGTGGGCATACCACACTACTACTACCGGCTTGGGGTATTCACAGACTCACCTAGGGCAGGCTTCCAGTGAGATTACTGTGGATGAATTCTCCTCTCACCTCGGGGTTAATCCACTGAATAGCTTCCCTGCCCCCCACCTGGATTATTCTAATGTTTAATCATCTCTTCATCTCCATGCTCCCATTTAAAATACAATGTGCCAGGGCAAAGGTCATTGTCTATATTGGTCAGAGCTGGGATATAAACAGCCATCTACAAGAATTTATGCAAATGACCTATTTCTTCAAAATGTCTCTGTGTTTTTGGGGGAGGGTGTGTTCGCTTTTTATTTCACCCATTGACTTTTCACCTCAAGCTGATTGTGGAGATGGTCATAGACTTGCAATGTCACTTTTTGATATGGAGATGGATGTCAGGACACTTAGGGTCAGACTATTTAGGTGGTTAGGACTGTCCAGAACTCTAGCGTGACAGGGAGCGGCATGGCCCTGCATGGTGCTATGGACTGTCAGGGTTGTGTTCTCATGGTTGAGTGTTGTGAATGGGTCTGGCTTAATTCACAGGAAAAAGGGCTGGTGATGTTTTAAAGGCAGCGAATAGGGGTGTAGAATATCGCTGGTGAGAAGGCTACTTCCTCTTTCAGAAACGTGCTTATAAAGCTAAATAAACCTATTTCTTGACATTTAAAAATTATGAAAAAGCTATTGCTATAAGATAAACATTCACTATTCACTATACTGTTTTGTCACACACTGTCACGATGGCCAGGATTTGATAAGACTGTCGTGGCAGATAAACCGATGGTGTGATGGACTGTTTGTTATATGTATATAGTATTATTATTATTTAAACTATGTTTGTTCATGTGTTCTTAATGCGCTGACCTCTGGGCACTGGGAGAGTGGTAGGCACTTGGTTACTCATTACGCATGAATGGTGCATTGGGTAAATACTATGGGATCAAATAAGGGCCAATAATATTTTGAGGTTGTGAAGTGATGTCTGCTTGTGGAAATATTTTGTGAATGTGTAAAAAAGATTGCATCTGTACAAATATTTTGTAAATGTCTGCAAATGGTTTGTGCAACACTAGAGTTACAAAACCGAAGTTACAAGTTGCGAAATTTTGTTTTGTGTCAAAACAGGGCCAAAATGTTTTCCAATCAGCATGTTGCTTATTGATTAGCCAATCAGAACGCTGCCCACCGATCAACCATTTCAATCCTTAATGTAGCTAGCATTACACAGGACTCTGTATTTATTGTATATTTAAGCGATCCAGATTGCAAATGTAGATGGTCTTATTAAGATATTTTAAGGCTAGGAATCCACTAAAGAAGCTGGCTCCCTAAAGAAGCTAGCTTCACACTGGTAAGTTTCCCCTGTGTCACTTGTGAACTGTCTATGCTTGTGATAAAGCGTCAACCTCTGACTCCTCCGTGTTGACCGACTCAAATGCAGAGAAGTAACGAGAATGCGCCTTGCTAGAATCTTTTGCCCCTTAATTGGTGGATCAGTGGGCAGCGTTCTGATTGGCTAATCAATAAGCAATGTGCTGATTGGATTATATTTTGGCCCTTTTTTGACACAGTCAAAATTTTGCAACACGTTACTTGGGTTTTGTAACTCCAGTGTTGCACAAAAACTTTGCAGACATTGACAAAATATTTCTACAGATGCAAAACGTTTTTACACATTCACAAAATATTTCCACAGATGCAAAACATTTTTACACATGCAAACATCACTTCACAACTTCTAAATAGTATTGGCCCTTATTTGATCCCATAAAATACCCACACCGGCTCGTAATGTGTATTCAAGGTTTATTTATTTTATCCCAGTGTTCTGGAATGGTCGGCGCATGTTATTGTGAGTTGCTACTTCTGTCCTGGAGGAGAGGAGATATGGAGATTCTATTCCATACTGAGTTCTGTGCTGTTGTACTACTTCGTGAGTGTACAAATTTGATTGAGCCTTCACCTCATTGTGTCATACAATATGTAGACATCATTGTTTGAACCAGGCATATTCTGTATTTTACTTTTGCATCTGTGCTGTGTAAGCACATGTATGTATTATATAAAAGTTGTGCAGTTCCGATGCATGGTCTATGTCAACTAGCCTGGGAGAACCCTGACGGACTTCCGGCAAATTTAGATTTGCTCTGCAAGTCAGTCTGGCCAAGAGCCCATTCAAGCCGATTTCCAATTTTTCCAAATCGAGGCACCAATCACAACCGTTGCGGCTGGCTTTATACGATGACGATAGTGCAGCTATATACTGTCTTTGGTTGAAGCAGACAATTACAACGATGGCTGCTTCAATGGAACATCACAATATCACTTGTTCGAATCAACTGATTTGAATGTTTCCTTTTTGTTAAAAACCGAGAAAAGAACAACACTCGAAGCCTTCAAATCTAAAAAAATATGTTGTCGCAGTCTTGCTGACTTGATTCGGCAAAAGTTTGATATATCCAATTGCCCCGAGAGCCATTTGAGCGGCGTCCGTTGATGACGCCCCTTCGGAAATGGGCTGTGAATGAACCTTGCCGAGACCCACTCTCAGTCAGAACTGAGAAGGGTCTGGTGTTAACCAGGCTATATGTCAAAAGTACCAGCTCAGAAATATTTCCATATTATCCTGTTCAAGCCATCCTTAAAAATATTCTTGTTTGCTGTAACCGACCCTGTGAATTTAGGCCCGACCCAATTATTTAATTTTTTTTGCTGTCTGACCAACTTGCCGTATACTTGCATTAAGACTGCCCATTTCTCAGACGTTCCATTCTTCCGACCTCTCAATTATTCAAAATATTCCCTTTGGGCCTACAGCCCACTAATCCGATATCTCTTTTTTCGAAAAAAGAAACCCACTGCTCAGACATCCCATTGTTCCGACCATATAGGCTTTTGTAGATCACCTCCCATAATGTAAAATCTGAATAAAAAAAATAACAAACGAAATTACTTTTCTCTAGCCTATGAACACATTTCAATTTATTGTAGCACATTCTAGGGATGTAATTGACATTTGAACGCCAAGATACATTCCTTTCACTTTTGGACTGATCATTTTACTATTAGGGAAAATTATAATATTTCTTTAGGACTTTTGTCTTGTTTACCATGTCGGGAATCCTGAAGTTTCTTGTTTGAAACAGACAAAATGAGGCGTTAGTTTCAGATTGGTTATTGTAGGGATATGCCCCATTCCTATTCATTATCATTGCAGGCTTATGGAAATATAAATACATATCCAACCTAAAACTAATTTTAGGCTACCCTGTTGGACTTTGGACTTAAATTTTTATTTTAGTTTTTCAAAGATAGGCTAAACATTTAAATGTGTTAATAAGCTAGAGAAGATTAATTTTGCTTGTTAGTTTTTATTCAGATTTTACTAGTGGCTTCTTTTTTTCTTGATTCTGCAAAAAAAATTTCAAATGAATGCTGATGGAATTAATGTAATAAACTAAATTTTTTGACAAAGATTTCAAATTGTTTGTGGTCTATGTAACCTGCATCAGAATGAGGTTTGCAATGGTGCGCCCGAAAGCATGGGTCAGTCAGTGACGTCACGATATGCAAATGTATTTATATTCATACTTGCAGGGCTGCCGATAGGAATCTGTGGGCCCGGGACAAATTCCACAAATTGCCCCACGCTAAAAAAAATTACTGTGCAAAAACAAAATTTTGGGCCCCCCTCAGGACTGGGCCCGGGACAACATACCCGGTTGTCCCCCCCTATCAGCTGCCCTGCATACTTGTGTAATCACCATGACCAAAATGTAACTTTTTTACATTTAATCGTGAAAAATATATATATAGACCTACCTACTGACCCTTTTTTTTTGTTTTGTTACTGCAAACCAAAATATTTTTAAGGATGGCCTCATTAAACATCAAGAACGCTCCTTCTGCAGTCTGGGCTCCGTTCCTTTCCTCTACAGAACCAACACCAATTGTGACACACACAAAAGCAAAGCCTAAAATTCACAATATTTATCAAGTCGGACATGTCATTGCCAAAATTCCTGTTAAAAATTGCTGTTAAAAATTGCTGTTAAAAATTGCTGTTAAAAATTGCTGTTAAAAATTCCTGTTTAAAATTCCTGTTTAAAATGATTACAGTGTACACTACTCCTTTTATTTAATGATAAGATAAGTGCATAAAAGGGATTTTTATTTATTTAGTTTCCTTAAGGAAATGTGTCGATAAAAGTAAAGAAACCAACGAACATTGGCTGTTGAATTTCTTCATTTGAAACCCCACGCACCTGCCCGCTTTAGTCCCGGACAGTACTATACAATTTTTCGCTCCGAGTACGGGCGCTCTACCCAGTGGGAAGTTTTTAGATGGATACACTTCCATACCGTGATGGACACGGACTGGCCCAGGTCAGCCCTGCTGTGGAAAGTAGGCTTTTGCCTGACCATTCATCTTAGAAATAGTCACACCCTGTTGCCAAAGCTCCTTCTAGAACAGTGGGGGCATTGAGCTGCTCGTCCTCCAAGGCTTGCATCTACCTAGCATGCATCTCATGTGGTAGCCTACTTACTGATCCCTCTGCGACTGGAGTCATCCCACCACAAGGCTGGGGAGACATCCCTGGGGAGGTCTGCTCAGGACTCACATTTTTCTGTAAAACAGAACAGAAAACTGCATGCTTGCAATGTTGTTTAAATGGAAGAACCTTTCCAACTGGGTACAGTATAATGACTCTAATGCATTTACTCCCAAAATAATTGAACTCGTACAGTTTATACAGAAACATAGTGGAGGACTGAGATACAGATGTTAGGCCTTTCTGCTCAACCCACCCACATGCTTTAATTCACCCAGTATGGTCTGAATGATGAAAGTATGGTCTACTTTTCAACTGATTTTAATGGGCTTTTACCACATTTCCATCCAACCATGGGTGAATGAAACAACTAGGCTGATGGAAACAGGATATGTTGATATACGGCTCTAGAAAAAATTAAGAGAGGCAAATACTTGAAGCCAGGCTGCTTGAAGACACCCAACATCTATGTGGAGAGCATGTCAAGCCACAAATGCTAATGATTAGTATTATACAATTATTAATATTACACTAAATATTGATTTGATTTCTGAACTAATGTTTTTTCACAAAGAAAAAAAACAAATCGGGAAGCCCAATTTGTAGAATTTTGTCATTTTTCCCGTTTAACACATTAGTATTGTGTTTTAAAAAAAATGTATACTAACTTATTTTCTTGGCATTAATCGAGGTCTGACAACACTGCATCTTTTTGTTATTTTGACCAGTTGTAATCTTCTCAAAAACATACATATCAATATATAAAACCAGAGACATTGATACATTTGCATTGGTATTTCTAGACATGATGAGAACCTTATACACTCACCTAAAGGATTATTAGGAACACTCGTTCAATTTCTCCTTAATGCAATGATCTACTCAACCAATCACATGGCAGTTGCTTCCATGCATTTTTTTGCGTGGCATGGTTGTTGGTGCCAGACGGGCCGGTCTGAGTATTTCACAATCTGCTCAGATACTGGGATTTTCATGCACAACCATTTCTAGGGTTTACAAAGAATGGTGTGAAAAGGGAAAAACATCCAATATGCGGCGGTCCTATGGGCGAAAATGCCTTGTTGATGCTAGAGGTCAGAGAAGAATGGGCCGACTGCTTCATGCTGATAGAAGGGCAACTTTGACTGAAATAACCACTCGTTACAACCGAGGTATTTGTGAAGCCAAAATACGCACAACCTTGAGGCGGATGGGCTACAACAGCAGAAGACCCCACCGGGTAGCACTCATCTCCACTACAAATAGGAAAAAGAGGCTACAATTTGCAAGAGCACACCAAAATTGGACAGTTGAAGACTGGAAAAATGTTGCCTGGTCTGATGAGTCTTGATTTCTGTTGAGACATTCAGATGGTAGAATTTGGCGTAAACAGAATGAGAACATGGATCCATCATGCCTTGTTACCACTGTGCAGGCTGGTGGTGGTGGTGTAATGGTTTGGGGGATGTTTTCTTGGCACACTTTAGGCCCCTTAGTGCCAATTGGGCATCGTTTAAATGCCACGGCCTACTTGAGCATTGTTTCTGGCCACCATGTACCCATCCTCTGACGGCTACTTCCAGCAGGATAATGCACCATGTTACAAAGCTCGAATTTTTTCAAATTGGTTTCTTGAACATGACAATGAGGTTACTGTACTAAAATGGCCCCCACAGTCACTAGATCTCAACCCAATAGAGCATCTTTGGGATGTGGTGGAACGGGAGCTTCGTGCCCTGGATGTGCATCCCACAAATCTCCATCAACTGCAAGATGCTATCCAATAATATGGGCCCACATTTCTAAAGAATGCTTTCAGCAATTTGTTGAATCAATGCCACGTAGAATTAAGGCAGTTCTGAAGGCGAAAGCGGGTCAAACATAGTATTTGTATGGTGTTCCTAATAATCCTTTAGGTGAGTGTATGTAGGGATGTCACGAGAACCGATACTACCGAAACCTTCCGGTTCTATAATGACAAAACACCGACGATGCCCATTTTTTTAAAGTACCGTAGGCACCGTTAGCAACGATGCCAGTGTTGGCAATACTGTAGCTAGCTAGCTTTGTCAGGGGAGGATAACTGAAAATATCAGGGAAAATCAAAAGAAAACGAAAAGGGCTTCGCCTCCAGTTGCTAGCTGGGTAGTCTGCTTCGTTCGGCGGAGGATAATATACTTTTCTCATTTTTACACTTGTGGGTGCACCGTTCCCGGAGGTACTGCAATACCGGGTTGATGCGTGGAGCAGACGGAGCAAGCCCCGTTTTTCGAATCCCTGTTTGAAAAATCAATTTCATATATATAGTTCCCCGGTGGGGAACGTATTGTAAACTGATAAGAAAATATGATTCAAAGCTTTCATTATCCAATAGAATACAGCCATATGGGACCAATGCCCAACACATTACACAATAATTCGCTCCAGTGTGAAGCTAGCTTCTTTGGGGAGCCAGCTTCTTTAGTGGATTCCTAGCCTTACGTAGTTTATCCTTCAAAGTAATAGCGCTTGATTTAACGCGATAAACATCGCTTAACAAATATGGAAACATTTCACATTTTGAAAATATGCCACTAAACTATATTAGTATAGTGTGACATATTTACTAACTTATAATATTTTAATAGGAAAATTTAAATTTGCAATCTGTATTGCTTAAATATATAATAAATGCACAGAATCCTGTGTAATGCTAGTTACATTAAGGATGCTGGTGGTAAATGTGGATATCGCATAGATCACGAGTCATTCGCGACTTACCCTAGACCATGTGGACATGCAACTTTTGCTCTACAAAAACCTTGAACTAGCCAAGAAATGGTGTGCAATGTTGTGAAAAAAAACATGTTTATCTTGTTAGCTGAATGGCTGCACAGCTATATCCACCGTTTTGTTTTGCACTGTTGTTGTTTTTGCGCAATACCTTTTGAAAAGCTATCTGGAATGTGTCTGGGGAGTAGTTGTTGCACTGTGAGCATTAATTTGACTTTATTATGTTGTTCTATGCTATATTGCACATGTTTTTATAGCTTGTTATCATATTTTTCAAGTGTTTTAATAAATGTTTCAAGTTCAAGTAGTTGGAATCTTAGAAAATCCTTTTTTTACTCTGGTATCGAAATCGGCATCGAGAATCGTGTAATTTTACCGGTATTGGCACCAACTACTGAATTTTTGGTATCGTGACACCCCTAAGTGTATGTCTGTATTAAATAATGCAGTAGCAGTATATTTTGATAGAATAAATGTCCAATCATACAGTAAAAGACTTTGAGACTTTACAACTTGAGAAAACATGGAGGTTATTACGCTATAAATGCATTACAATAAAATTTACTTGCACTGTGAAATACAACGTGATAAGCTCAAAATAATAATAAAATATTAAATGTCTGATATTGGTGATGTTGTTGATTTATTGCTTCTGATTGGGTATCCATATTTTTCTCAACATATAGGGAAGCCTATGCCCTCACCACTGTGTTTGGTTTGGTGACTTTTATATAGGGGAATAACAACCAATAACCTGCTTACTCACTGTTGGGTTTATCAGATCATAAGTACATATTTTATAGAGAATAGTGATTAAGAACAGAATATATAAGACTAAGAATTACGCTAGCATTCAAAAGTTTGGAATCACAGAGGAATTCTTATTCTCCAAGTTATCATTACGTTCATCATAAAATATTGTCAAAACATTAATTATTAATTATGGATGACAGATTTCATCATTAGGACACTGAAGTAATGGATGATGAAAATGTGGCTTTGCCATCTTTGTATGTGAATAATTAAATAGATAATTTGTTAGACATTTGCAACAATGGTAATGTGTTGGATACACAGTATTTGAATCAATTTAATGCCACCCTGGTGAATGAAGGTATGAATGTCTATAAAAATAAACAATTTAAATCGCAGATTTGAAACAAACAAAAAATCACAATATACAGTATGTAAAATATCAAATATTTATTTTTGCTCCAAATCCAACTTTACATTAATTTTGAAAAATAGGTTATATTTTGATTCTATATTCCATGATGTAGAGTAAGGCATTGTTGGCGGTATAAAGTAATGAAGTAAAAATTTTGAGGGATGATGAAGAGTGAAGTATTTGTGAATCAGTTTTTAGATCAATAATCTATGTTACTGCGTGAGCATAAGACAACTGGTGGTCAGCATAAGCAACCACGTATCTGGACCCACTCAGGCCCACCCACTTGGCACTCAGGCCCACCCACTTGGCACTCAGGCCCACCCACTTGGCACTCAGGCCCACCCACTTGGCACTCAGGCCCACCCAATCTTGTTGCATTTTCCTTAAGTCAATCGATGCTCCAGAGCATCAACATGGATGTTTCTATTAATAACTCTGAACTATACATTTTAGAAATTAGCTGTTGACATCATCTGAAAAAAGAAACTCAGCCTAAAAGAAAGACAATACAGATGCTAACTGAACCACAGATTGTAGATTTTCCTTAACGATGATTAATGGAATTACCAGAATGGGGATTTCATTTGCGAAGTGATTTTCTTTTTTTTGATGAAAGAACGGAATATTAGCCTTTAAGTAAAATGGCAACGATGAAATTAACTGAATAATGATGGGCAATAGCCTAATTTGAGCTTTATGTATACATGTACTCACTGTGTGCATTTGACAATAAAATAATAAGCAAATAATGATAATAATAATAAATTTGTTATTACATGTGTGATTTTATTCTGCTTTAACCACATGGGGTATTAAATGGAAATATACATGCATAGTATGACTTTGGCCATGTAATTCATTATTCGTGGCCAATATTAGTTTAATATAGATCTGAGAGCAAGGTAATAAAGGTTGTACAGCTTAGCAATGAAGGTTACATTGAAATAACATCTCTGCATGGGGTAGAACATCTTATTTAGCAACTTTTCACTTTCAATATTAGATTAGCCTGCCTGTATGTTTTACAATAATAACATTTAAAATGTGCCTAGGCCCATCCATTTTTAATTTTTTGGGCCCCCACCAAATTCCAACTCCTGGTTATGTGCCTGGGCAAAAGTAACAAGTAGAATGGTGTGTATCCCTGCAGTAGAATGTATTGTGACTAGCAGGTCAAACAACTGTCTAAAAGACAGCGGGCACTCTAAATTCAGTTACTTTTAAGTTGGTAAAAATAGTTAAAAAAATACATGCCAGAGATTGGTGTAGCTATCTGGGCTCTTGACTCTGAACCATGTGTAACCCCTGTGGATGGGGTCCGAGCCCCAACTTGAACTGTCTGTACCCTTTCTCTCTGTCTCCCCCTACCAGTGGAGGCTGGTGACTTAACTTGATGAGGATGGAACACTCGCGGCATAATTGCAGATAGGGCTGGGCGATATTCACATTGCGATACAATATGCACTCCAGAGCCCGTTTGCATGGCAACACTATGTAATGGCTGCAAAATGAACTCGGATATTTCATTTAAAAATAATAGCGCTAGTTTTAATTAATTGCAATAAACATTGTGAATTCATTGTACAGCTAGTAAATTGTAACCAAATTCAATTGTATTGTGCGTAAATAAATAATAAGAGTATGTGATAGCAAGAACGGCGCATTTAACATGTTTTTAATAACTGATTATTATAAACATTAACAATTACATTGTACAAAAATTTATTGAATATATTTTCAGTGTTTCATGTAAAAAAAAAGAGTTGAAAATCATTTACTAATCTGTTGTTACCCAATATAGACTAATTGTAGGAACACATGAACATGGACCTACTGTCTCTCTATGCAATGAACAAACAATGATTAATGTAATGAATTAGGAGCGTTATTATTTTGAAATTAAATATCCAAGTTCGTGTTGTGAACATCATATACTGTTGCCAGGCGAACGGGCTCTGGAGTGCATATTGTATTGCGATGTGAAAATCACCCAGCCCTAATTCCAGACCAATTTATTGAGTAAGAGTAACTAAGCATTTATGAGTAAAATGCAATATAGAATAGGACAATGCTTTTTCACACAGCGCAGGACAGGACATACCCTAGAAACACACACTTAAAGGTGTGCACTTAGTCTAAACAGTCACAATGTTATGCTGTCAAATAGACAAATAAGAAGATTACTTACAACGTTAAGAGCAGGAGAATCAAATCAGGGTAATTATTTAAGGATGGTGTTGGAGACTTGAAATTTCTTCCACTCAAGGGTGAGGTAAGGAGTTGATGACCAGGGAGCGCAGTTCAGAATGCAATGGGTGAGATAAGGGGAAGCTTCTTTCCACCCCAGCTGAGGTTGCCCCCATTGTAGCTACTAAGCACAATCATTTGTACAGCTCAGGCATTGCTACATCAAGTCCACTCTCCTTGTAGTACAGGATTTTGTCACACTGATTCACAGTGTCTCCTTGAAATTCCCTGTCACAGTAAAAAACATGTATCTCTGTTTTAGTCTACCCTGATAAAAAATGGCCATAGGTCTTCAATAGGCTGTTTAAAGTGTCACATGGGAACTGTTGTTTTAACTGTCCAACAATTCCAGGAATGCATCCGGTCAAGGCTTTTGTACCTCTTTTCTATCTGAGAGTTGATGTTATTATGTATTAACTCATACAATGTCTTGTGGGTGTGCCTCACATCCTGTTTGCCTCGATGACGTTTCCTCCTGTTCATGAGTTCTGGATCCTCTGTCATACCTGCTGCCTTTTCATATATGGCACTGAATGCTATATCAGACTTATTTTCCTCAATTGTGCTTGTTAGATTCTCAAGTCTTCTTTTACAGTAGGCTACATTCATGGCTTTTGGTTTGACTATGACAAACATTACATCTATGTAAGCAAATACGGTAGATCTTCAAAAGTAAGCTGTAAAAGAAATAAACTCAAAATCCTCAAATTTTGCTTTAAAGCCAAATAAAGTGGTGAAACCTCCAAATGTCGCTAAGGAAATCTTAACTTTTGGAATGGTCTTTGCACATTGACTGAATTTAGCCGATGTGCACTCGGAGCTACTTCTAAAGTCTAAAGCCATTATCGCAGTGCCATCATACGTTTGAGCTACAAATTTCTCCATTAAGTTAAACTTAGACAAAACAGACTGTGCATCTCGTCCACTTCACACATCAAAAAAATCCCTCAAAATGTTCCTGTATAAAGCCCTGATTGTCCACATATCTGACAAAAACTGATAACTGTGAGTGACAGCTAATGTCAGTTATTTCATCTAATTGCCCTGCAAATGAAAGACAATTGCAACCCCAAAAATGCAGGTTGTGTCAATAAGCCGCTTAAGAACATCCTTGTTTCTTCTTAACTTTTCATTGTGCTGAGCAGTCTTGCTTTTCCTATGCCTTACACACGCACAATCTATGTTGATGTCATTGAAACCTACTTTTGCCCAAGTCACAGACTTTTCAAATAGCAGGCACGGCCAGCAAAACAAGTGTTCAACGAAATGCTCCCTTTTAGCCAATTATATTTTTCTTACCAGTTGGTACTAAATGCTCTCACTCTCTCAACCCTTCTTGATACTGATCTCAGGCATAGGTTTTCCATTGTTTTTAATTTTCACTTTTTCGTTGTATTTTAAAGGAATGTAAGAGATTCTTTAACAAAAATCCACAACATTGTGAGTACTAGAATATGCCATTTTGTCATGGCAAAATCATGCTTCAAGTTAGGCACACTTGACCTATAGGGTACCATTACAAAACAACATTATAAAACTAAGAAGAAAATGTTATAGAACTAACACAAATGGTTAAAAATATAACCTACTATGTGCTTTCTTTAATATATATTTATAAAAACTTTTTATGTAGTTAAAATGCTAATATCTATCACTGTCACTCTATCCACCATCGCCAACTCACTACACTATCTTTCACACCTGCATACTGCAACGTTCATCCTTTGATCATTTGATTAGATGAAAAACATGACAGTTAATATATTAAGAACTCAGATAAGTCAGAGAACATCCTCCTCTATGGATCGGAATAACTGTGTAAGTCTATTGAAGGCGGGACGTCCCACCAGAGTAGTATGGCTGAGAGGATTTTCCATCCTCCAGCTATTCTAGTTTATACCAAAGAGGGTTCTATTTTCACTACTGAAGACCACGGATCACTTTTTATGTTTTATTTAATACCATTGTTTTATTAAATCTACTGAGGAGGATGATCCTCCTCTTCCTCCCATGACGAGCCTCCACTGCCACCTACATACCTGTTTCCCTAGCCTATGCTTTCTAATGTTCTGTAAAATGACAAATAAAATAGACTATAAAAACTACTGTTCCCAGCACATCCCCATATACCTATTAGAGATGTGTAGAGACATAGCCTCTAATTTGAAAATGTAAGGTTTTTGTGAGACCCACAAGATGAAGGAAGATTTTGAGATATGGGACAGGGATAATAATTTAAATCATTTTGAGATATGGGACAGGGATAATAATTTACATCATTTTGAGATATGGGACAGGGATAATAATTTACATCAAGAGCAAGCATCATGCAGGAAGGACAGTAATACAGAAGAAAAGCAAAACATGCACACATTCTGCCACAAACCACTTGTATTAAAAGTTTAAACAACTGAGGAGGCACATCACAGTAGTTATGGTAAAGACCTCTTTCTGTTAAATGTTTTATTACAACATTACAGGCTAATTTCTGTTCTTGTTAGAATAATTTAAATCTTCTAAATGTGATTTTGGACATTCTGAGCACCATGGTTGGATGGCAAAATAGGTTATGTAACAAATGCATATGGATTTCTCCAATAACCAGTCAATTAAAATGCTGGAAGTCAAATGTCTGGTGCCATCTTCTCCTAACTGAAACCCCAGTGTGTGTGCTGTAGTGCTTGTGCATTCTTATGGTAGTTGGAGGATATGTTTTGGCCTCTGTACGTACTTATGCCATGCACTAAATCTCAGACAACACTGCCCATCTTTGACAAAAATTTGGATAAGTGTCTTGTTATAGAGATCTAGCATAACTTACACACAAATGTTGGTACAATAACAAGATATTTGCTAACTTGAAAGATCAACCCTATAACCCAGTCTGACCTAAAGTCCAGGCATTCTATACAACGACCAATCTCCTCACATGCTACAGTACATATTTAGGTTAATAAGTCCATATCAAATTTTTCTGCCTTTTGTTAAAAAGCTTTGTTCCTGGTAATAAATAACCTGTCTACACAAAACTTGATATGCCAAACAAAGCATGAAATTCAGGTTAATTTTCCAGTAGCACACAAAGCCAACACCAACAGAAACGTAATTACCTAATTAATAATAAAATTACTTAAGATCTGGTAGCAAAGCAAAATAATCATGAATAATTGCAACAGCTAAATTGAGATTACATTTTTATTTGTGCATGTCAATTTCAGGGTATGCCATGGAGTTTTTCCAACAATTATTCGAATACAGACTCTTGTTTTAGGCTACAGTGCCTAGACAAGCATCCTCCCAACATTTTTTTATTAATTAGCAGTGTCTCATGTAGACCCAACTTATCCATAATGGTAAACTTATCTTTACCAATTTTTTTCAGAGCTATTGATTGTTATTAATACGTTGTTTTATTTGTACTTGTGACTTAACCCTTCAAGGTCTAAGGGGTTTTAGGTCCGCCTGGCACATAGTTGACTTTTTGGCCTCTAGAAAGGTCATACTTTGACCTACAGTGAAGTGCCTTATGGTTCTGGACTCAACAGGCCTATGGCTACAACATGGAGAAATGAAATCCAACATCCTGGGTCATTGAATTTAATGTTTTAATAAATATTTATCCCAAAGAAATTAAGAACGTATGTATTTTTTGTTGTTTTTTATGTGTAAAAGCATGTAAACCATAATGAATAAGGCTTTTTATTGCTTATTGTCAAGCCCCCAGGGGTCTTGGACCAGTGTGCAAATTTTGGAGGCCATGCAAAAAAGTCAACACTTTTTCACTTTTTAAAAGTGTTGGTGTTATGCAGGATGATGTCCTACATCATAACAGAGTAGTTATTTTGTCATTTTCACTTCCTACTTCCTGTCTGTAATAGGGCTGTGCAATTAATCAGATTTTGATCGCGATTTCAATTTCAGCTCCTAACGATCACCAAAACAGTGTAATCGAGAAAAAACGATTATTTTGTACATTGCATTTTCTAAGAACTCTTATTTTTGGCTTGTGTTCGAATTACATCACAAGCGCAATTTTGTCCCTCCTAAAACCGAAAGCGAAACTCACTCAGTCGTCTATTAAAGACGCATTTTACAGTGTGACTCCAAATCCATCGTGTGCGCAGGGACTAAAAAAATAACACATGCCGTTGCATAAAAGCGTTATAATTTGCCATCTCACCACCACTTTACCAGAGTTGCTCTGCGTGCTTTATATGAGAAATGCTGTGCAGAAGTGGCGAGACAGGCAGAGTATTGATCTATGGTCTACAGTATTTTATATATTACAGCAAGGTGATTGCAGCAGCTCCATGAGTTTACCTCACAGCAACGCAGGTACTTTGTTTGTTAGTTAGCTTATCAGCTTTGTCTATTTGAGTCTTGTTTAGGTTATTTTATTTGTGTCCTTGCAGCATTGTTTACTGAAACATGTTTCTTTTGTATTAGATTGCGCAACCGAAGCAACGAAATTGAGCAGTTAATCATGTTCTCGTTCTTGGTTTCATTAGCACAGGTGTAGTGTAGAGCCATTAATTACATTTGAACAATTATTCTACCGACTGAAGAGCCATACTTCGTTACTTGTATCCAGTAGTTTGAACTGCTGTTTGCGATTCTACAGCAGACTTAATTAAGCACAGTGATCGTGCGCAGATAATAAAACCTGCAGGCAAAATAGAAAATAAGATACGTTTAGAAGTGTTAATTTAATATAATGAATATAAATAACTTATTTGCAAATATAATTGAAAGACATTGCTGTCTAATCAAATCCAAACATTCAAACGAACTATGTGTGCTGGTCACCCTCAACAAAGTAAAAAAATGCAGCCGCTCCTGAATATTTTCACTGTTTTTCAAAATCAACAAATGCAAATTTCCAAAATCAATTAGTAATCGATTTAAATAATCGTGATTTCAATATTGACTCAAATAATTGTGATAATGATTTTTTCCATAATCGAGATGATTAGTAAAATAGGCGACCGGCTAAAAAACATGACCGACTATGAGGCACCATAACTCTCCTGTGTTTAACCGACAGGAATGAGCCACCACTCATTCTTTTTGTCTGATCTTCCCCTTTCCGGTACCAAGCTTTAGTTGCTAGCATGTATGGTTTGTGAGATATAGAGCTTTTGACGCTCTAGAGCATCAGTGGATCTTACAGCATTTTAAACACATATAGCATATTTTATGTGGTAACCCATAGTAGAGACGGTCCTGCCATTTCAGATTCGTTTTTATTTATGGAGAAATTATTGTGTCATCTTATAAAAATACTCTAGCAAAATCCAGGTTGTTTAAAATACCTGTTTAATTATTAAAGTTATATTGTTTTGGAACAGTTGAGGAGTAACCATGAGCCTTACAATAACAGATAACAGATCTGTGTGTATGAGATTACCTCATTTACCCCTGTCATAACATTCTCATCTAAGTAAATTCATCCTAAATAGCTTTTAACAGTTTTATAAGATGCTCCTAGAGTATATAATTCCTCAACAGAACTAAGAACCCCAGATAGTCAATAGATGATCAGCAAACAAATGAAAGTGCAACCATATTTTCCTTGGCATTTAGTAGTAGATTAGGCCTATTGCAACTTTTTTATACAATATCCTCCACGATTGTTGGCACCCCTAGTCAAGTGAGCAGAGAAGGGTTAGTAAAAATGCGTCTTGGTGAATTGGCGTAATGTAACAATGAAAAAATTACAAACATCCAACTTGTATTTAAAGTACATTTATTCAGAGAAATATAAATATGTCTTCAAGAAATAATTATTTCTAACCGAACTATGTGTGCGATTATTGGCACCCCTAGAAATTATGTAAAGCATTATTTCCATTTAGATTTTACTGTTTAAAGTTCAGCATAGTGTTTAGGAACATTCAGGCAGTAATCAATGACTTCCTGTTTCACTGGGGTACAAATAGGAGGTGACACAACGGCCATATTTCCTTATTCATACATCAACATGGGAAAAATCAGAGATCACACAAATCAAGTTAGAGAAATGTGTATTGAGCTTCATAAGTCAGGGAATGGCTAAAAAAATAGCTGCTCACCTGAAAATGCCCATATCTACTGTTAGGGAAATTACAAAAAATCTAAGCAATTGGTCTGTTACAAACTTGCCTGGAAGAGGACCCACATTTATTTTGTCACCACGCACAGTGACTGAGTCTGGAGTCTCCAAAACTACAGATGTCTCTCATCTAATCTTGTTGGTAAATAGTGATAGGACCACGGTTTACCACAGGGGGAGTTTTATAAAAAAGAAAGTACAGTTTTTGGTGTCAGGTAGCATCAGTGTGTACAACTGCTGCACAAAGCTGTATTTGGCTCACAGCTGTTAAAATATTGAGTTTTAGATTTTATTGTATTCAAAGAGACATCAAGTTTTGAAGAGAATCTCACCAAAGATATTAACTGCGTTTTAAGCAAATACACGAACGCGGGTGTACTCCGTGGTCCACAAACTAATTCTGATGTTTTTCGCAGAACCTTCTAGAAGCTGCAGAGCCTAATGCAGAAGTCACTGGGCTTAGAAACAAGAGATTCCCAGTTTGAATCATGGCAAAGCCTATATTTTGTTGATATTAACAAATATATGAATATGAACAAAGTTCACCTATATATAGTCAGACTTTTTTTTTATATTTATGTTAGGTTAACGATTAATATCCAGTACCTTTACATTAAAGTACATTAAACTAAATTATAGTATGTTATTCTAAAGCACAGAGTTCACTCCATGTTTGTACTTCCTACTTTTTTCGGACTGCATTGGTCATCGTCAGGGATGTTAATTTCTTAGACACATCGGACATGATGAACATTCTAAGATTAGGTGCTAAAGTCAGCCTTGTTTCTGGATCCATCCCAGTTTTGCAAAATTCATTTAGTTGTTTGTGTTTTTCTGTAATGAGATGAAAGAAAGAAAAAAATGAATTTCACCTTTTATATTAACGTTTTATATTTCTGTTAATACTGTATGTTTCTTATTTTTGCAGCAACAAAAAATATTATTTAGAATTTGTTCATCTTGGCTACAATATTATGTATCTGTCAGTATATGAACAATTACATAGGCTACAATAAAAACAACATTAGACAAAGACAACTTTTAGCACCTTCATAAGCAGTCTAAATAAAGATTTCTTCAGTGAGCTTATAGTATAATGGATTTCGACAGTCACTAAACCTGCAGATGTTGTGGCTTTAAATCAAGCATGGAGTTATTTTTGTGGAGATAAAAACAAACAAGTATTACAAACTATTCAAGTTGGTCACATATTCTGATGTTATTGTATACTATCCCTTAAAACAATATGATCCATCATTTTGTTTTCTTGTTGTAAACTCATCTGCATATTAATAAACTTTAGGGTTTGTTGTTCGCTCCCATTTTGCAAACAAAATATTAATGTTGTTGGATCAATCCGATGAAAGCAATTGGAATTTATCATCTGTGTTTGTATCTTTTTGCCCTTGACTTGATTCCATACTGTTATTTACTCTGACATCTAAAGATGTTTGTGAGTCAGTGTTTGTCAGTGAATGCTGCATTCACATAACAATGCGTCCCAACTCCCCCACTGAAAATCTGATCACCATTCTCATTGTTTGAATTCTTAAATCTTAAGGCCTTTCCTTTTTCATAGAGAGAAGGCATTGTCAACAAGGGATGGGTTGGAATCAGGGTGGGAAATTAACACCCGCCACCCGCCAATGGCGGGTAGATTTTCACATTTGCGGGTAACATTTCCCTATTTACCAGCCACTCTGGCGGGTGAAATGTACAACATATGATACGTTTTTTTTATTCGGCTACTTTAAACATTACTTGTTTCGGATTGGAGATAAATGCGTTTGACAAAAATGCGGAAGCTTACTCA
>JACXGM010001466.1:0-22566 GCA_016801145.1 Umbra pygmaea
GTCCCCCGGCACATAAACTATTGCAGCATAACATCTGGGGCTGAGACGGGGGGGGACAAGAGACGTGGTCCTGCACAAGGAAGCCTCGGGCAGGAGCAAGCAGGCATGCTTCCGACCCACCCACATTGCCAAGACACACACTTCCAAAGGGGCACCAACAGACCGTACCACCGCAGAGGTAGCATTGGGGTGAGGATATTCCAGTAGAGAGAGGGGGGGCTACCGGGCAAGCCAGCATGGGCGGTTCATATGAATGAATGCAACGCCACGTAGGGTAGGCAGATAAAGCTTGTGCCTACCCTGTACCATAGACATTAAGCCTAAAGGTTTGAATACACATGCGCAAACTGTGTATTCGTATACAACATTTTATTTTAAATTATGGCTTTGATAAGAACTATTTTGATGGATTATCACTGGCCTACCTTGCCTGGACATCCCTGATCAGTATACCACGGCTAAACACTGTGTCCAGGCAATCCGTGATGCGTCGTGGCTATGAACAGCACTTAGCCATGGTATATTGACAACATAGCACATCCCTGTGCATTATTGCTTACTTAGAACGCTGAGCCACTAAGCCACACAATCAATTATTGTGTATGTGTATTCCTCTCCAAATGTGAAATAAATGTCCATAATTATAAACTGCTCTTATGGGAGGCAATTGTCTGTAGTTTTTTACTTCATAGAAGTTGAGTCTTTGTTTTTGGAGGAAAGAATGGAGTCAGTAGTTGAACTCAGATGTTCTTGGGTTAATATGAGAAGTAAATGAAGGATGAAGTCAAGGTGCAGTTCGCTGAGTGACCGGACATAACTAGCTGCAGGATTTCACCAGGAGACAGCATGGGTAACGAGGTCAAGGCGATGGGTATTTATGTGTGAGGAACTCAATAGACTAATTGAATGAGGTGAAGATGTTGTCGACCTTCTTTTTAAAGTGAATGGCAAAGTCTTCTAGAGTGCAATGTTCTTATATGAACTGAGAGACTCATATAATTTGCATAATCAGGCATTCTGAATAATCAGTAGCTACATTAACATCATCACTATTCTGTAATGGGTGAAAATGTAGCTTTGGGATTTGAGATGTACAAAAATTAGGATCGTTTTTAGTCTCTTTATTGGATGTCAATTAAGTGTTGGTACCAGGATTAATATTGAAATAATTGTCTATAATTATAGGATACAATGCATCACAGTATTACAGTTTTTTTTCTCAACTTCCATTCACTGCCAATGCAAAATGTATAAAACACCTGACTCAAAGATTTATTCCGATAAATTGTCAGATACAGTATATTTTTACTTATTTGTGCATTGTCACTTATATGCATAATTGTACATTAGTTACAGGAGTTTCTTTACTCTTCCACTTTTAACTGTACACAACTTTCTACACTCCCTCACACATCTAGCATCCCAATGTCTGGGAAAAGGACAGACAATTCATTACAAACTTAATCCCAAAATACACTTATTATTTTAGCGATTAAAACATGTACACATGTATAACCATGTATACATTTATATTTAATGATACATTTCATTTATAGAATATCAATTATTTCCATCTAATAGATATTTTCAGCAACTAAAAGCACACTGCATCCCAAGGATTACCTGGGTCCTTAAGCTAAGGAGAGGGCCAGTCCTGGTCACTTCCCTGGAAGAATGACCAAATGTAGATGGAAATGGTGAGCCAGTATAAATCAAATGCCAATGCCCCAGTGCAGTGAATGGGACATTACCCTGGATAGGGTGCAAAAAGTATTTTGGCTGGATCGTTAAATGGGCATCCTTACTCTATGTGTTAATTAAAGAGCCCACGGTACTCAATCTATGTGTAGTGGTGTTAAATCCAGCGTGCTGGCAACATTTCTATCAGACCCTCATGTCCTAATGAACATCTTATCTTGCCCAGCTTTCAATTCATTATTCATCCACCCTAATGTAACAAAAATAATAATTGTAAAGTACTTTAGGTTCTAAATGACTGCAATTAACAAGTAAGTCACTCTGGATAAGAGAATCAAGTTAAATTATTAAAAGGTGAATAGTTTAAGAAACAGGGGACCCTGCTATGTTTTGGACTTTTGTGCGTTTCACTCAAAATATTATCCAGAAGAATCTGTCTCAACCCTTTTACTGTGTTGCTGTACAGACAGCTGTCTTCATCAAAGCTTCTCTACAAAACAAACCAAGCATGTGATGTTGATTACATGTTTCTTTCTGGTTTCCCACAAGTGGTCTGCTTTGTGTTTGTTGAGACTTCTAGACCTAATGCCTTATCCAGATCGCACACAGTTACATTCCACTGCAGTGTGAGACTTGTGTACAGAGACCAGTAGATGGCACTTCTGCTTTGGAGTGAATTCTATATAAGGTTACTTAATTTCTCAATGGCCTTGGCCTGTGCCATTGATTTGCCTGAAATACATTTAACATGTAAAAGTTATTATGGTTATTTAAATGACCATTTTTTTGTATACAGTATGTGAAGAATTTATGGGTTTGGAGAATATAAACATCAATATCTCTCTGTGAAGTGGGTAATATGTGTATTGCAGCATTATATTCATGAATATTCAAAGGTTGGATCATTGCTTTTTTTGCCTGAGGAGTGTTATGAAGGCTTTTTAACTGAATCAGTGCTTGGTTTTCATAATTTTTTGGGGGAGAATCACGACTAGATTGGTAATTCTAATTCAAGGACAGCCTTAAGAGAAAGAGCTCCCATTAGAATGGTCTGAAATCAGCTACATACCCAGTTATCACCTATGTATCTATTTATATAAAGACAGGTTGAGAGAAATCTTCCGGTCTTGACACATTGCTATTTTAAAGATGTCAGACCTTTATCAATGCAAATCTTTAGTAACTTGGAACATGACTCGTGTTCTGACATGTCATATTTAGTTGTATCTAACTGGTATGGGTTGTTTGGTATGAGGAGGACAAGATATCACTTATATAGTTGTGACATATTATATATAATGGTTAAGGATACTTTGAAGCTTCCCCGACATTTTCCATGAGATCCACTGAATTAGAACAATTGACATCTGAGTCAGTGCACCTGACCCTGTGTGTGTTTGTCCTATTGTGTATAAAAAATGCATATAGGCCTATATATTAGCCATACTTCATCAAATGTGGGTATTGTAGTAAATATTTTCTCTAATATTAAAAAAATATTTGGTTGCATAACTGTCAGGCGGTCTAGGTTATTAAATTATGAGCACGTTGTTTTATTCTTCCTCTACATAAGCGTCCAATCAAATTACACCCTCCCCCATCTCAAGTACAATTACGTGGTAGGTGACGTTACAGCAAGCGGAGGAGGGCACTGGGCAGGGACCACTTGGACCAAAGAGGACTCAACGCGATTGAATTTCAACGTAGAAACAACGGATTCAGTAGGCAGTGGACCCGGGCGCCTTGCCGAAGCCGAGCCCATTGTCTGCTTTTGACAGAGCAGCCAAGGAAAACCGTTCGATCAAGCCATTAAAAGGGAACGGATAGTCCTGTAAAAGGAGTGTCTAGTGGTCGGCATTGCGGTTTGTGATCCACAGAAAGGGGCAGGACACGGCCAAAGCGCTTAGTATAGCTAATAACGGAAAATGAACCACATTCAAGTTTTAATAATATGAGTAAGAACCGCGTTTCGTTGCAATTGGCGACCAACTATTGATGAGTCTGTGCCGTCTCGTTTTCAGACCACTATTTCCTGCGGACTTCTTTTGATCACATCGTTTTGAAATCGTTACATCGGCTCTATTAATTAGTTTCCCTATTGTACAGAGTTACTCGTTCAAACCAAGATGAATTTCCAATCGGGGTCGGTGTCCGGTATCTCGCAGCAATCTCAACCGGCCATGCCCACCCCAGGCACGGTCCCAGCGCCCGTTCCCGTACCAGTACCCCAGTCAATCCCGTCCCAGTTCGGATCAGGATCATCCGGTGGCTCAGGGCAGGGTCAGTTCGGTTCAGGAACAGTATCGGGCCAGGCTACCCAGGGCGGCCAACAAGGCAATCAGCAGTTTGTTTTGTCCAACTCGGCAGCCATCCGGGCTGAGATCCATCGGTTCGAATCGGTCCACCCGAACATATACTCTATCTACGACCTGATTGAACGCATCGATGACCTGGCCCTCCAGAACCAGATCCGAGAACATGTCATCTCTATTGAAGGTGAGTTGGACGGGTAGAATATTGTGCTTCACAGTCATTACCATTATTAGCTTACTTGCAGTTTCTCCCCCTATAGTCGTTCATCTCTACGCAATGGCAACAATGTCGCCAGGCAGCCTACAACTCAGTTTGGTAACAACAATCTCACTTTCTTGATGTCTCAGAGAAGCTCAAGGAATTTACGAAATAAAAGTCTTATATGCACTCCTTCATTTATGTAAGGACATGTAGCCTATTTTAATGACATGCATTATTTTAAATATAATATATCGGCCTATATTTTCTTCTAAAAAGCAGCCTATTGTTGAACGATGCAAAACAGAATATGCTATATATATATATATATATAGCAAAATAGACTTCACAATTTACAGTATAACTGGCAATAAAACAGGACATTCAACATGAGAATAACATAAAATAGCACACTTAAGGATACTTGCTGCATCCTTACATTTCAATTCAAGTTCAATAGCCTACATATATGAATAAAGATGCATCACTGCCAGCAGTACACAATAATTCTCTTAGAAATGAGGCAGTATCCAGTAAGGGCACTTATTGCTTAGCATACCATTTAAACCTTTGTAGCCCACATCACCTGTGACACATAATGGTTTAGATTCTGGCATTCATACTGTAAGTTGTGGTTAGTATCCTTAGAAGGATTATGGCAGCTCACCCGCACATATATGTAATGCACGCTTCCTCCAACACTATTACCATTTTCAAATGTTTGAATTAGTCTCATTGGCTTAAATCCTCATTTGGATTTAGCCACTAATTCTCAAACTCATGTTTAAGGATTTCAGATATAAAAGCTGATTTTAGTGTCGGCAAAGACTTATGCTAACAAGTGTTTACCGACGTAATTTGTTTGTTGCATAGGAGACTGAAAGGAAAAGTAGCCACAAGTTCAAATAACAGGGTCTGTGTGTGTACACAACATACCTTTTCTGTGACGTTTGAATACCAGCTCGTTATATCACGCCTAGACAGCCTGGAATAAAGATGTAGGTTGGTGGTTCTCAAATTTGGAATTCTCAGCCACGTACATTGATTAAGTGTACCTTTCCTCCAGACTGAAGACTTACCTAAAACCAGAGCAATGCAGCTTGGTACTGCTCCGCCATTATTACTTATGTGAAATAGTAAGTATTGTGAAAATGAGACAGTTAAGCTGTTTAGTGGAAATTATTTTGCATTTCACATTTTCACAATATTCAAAATGTCAGTGATTTACACTACTCACCCTTCTACGTGTAATATAAGTCATTATATCATGACATTACTTAATACTGTAGGTCAGCAGTCAAAGATATGTATGACCCTGTGTTTAGAATGTTTTGACATTGTGTCAAAAAATGTGTCAATAACATGAATGTGCTTTTTAGGTGGTCTACATACAAGAACATTATTGCTAATCTGAACTATAAACCACAAATAACCCCTGATAAACAGATTTATGAATGTCTCAGGATTTTCATACTATGCACTTTTACATACCTTCAGGATGAGATCATATTATGGATCGTATTGAGTTATGAAATAAGAATGAAAAATAAATCTTTCGTGGTCAATATCTGTGCTTTGCACAGATAGAAACGTCTAGTCCCACGGCGGTCTTCCATTGTGATATAATAGGAACTGTGATCAAACCTATGGTATAAATCTATTGTGTTGTGTCATCAAGTAAGGTACGGGTTAACTTGTGCTGATAAGGCATTTTCCAATTACTAAGATAGTCAGTGCAGCATAATCTATACATTGTAGCACTACTATTTATATACATTTACATGTTATTGTAGCACTAATGTGAAAGGTAGAATCTTTTGGATTGTTTGAGTTAATCATCAGTTTCATTTGCCATCCACCTCAGAAAGCGCAAGAAACCACCTCAGATTGCTTAACTAATTTTTCTAGTATTTCTCAAACATAATTTTGTTGATAGGTGTAATTAGATTTTTGAGAAAAGGAAATTGATTGCGTATAAGCTAATTGGTTGCTCCCAAGTTTGCCCTTCTAATGAAAAGGATTCACATAATCCTCAATAAATATCCTACCTACAGTAATATCCAATTGGGACCATTGTTATTCCAGTTAATGATGAAGACAATGAATTCAGTAATATTATCAAAAGCCAGCCCACACCAATCTCAACAACTAGTTTATAATATCAGTCTGTCTGACGTGTAGTATGGAGCTTAGGCTTGTTCTTTCGTTAAGTAATATGTTTCCTGAGATTGGTGTTGATCTTTGGGGACTCTTTTTGTAACCTCGGCTAAACACAGATGTAGTGTCCAAAGGCTTAGTTCACTGTGTGGACATGAAAACACATCTTAGCCATGGTTACATTTTGATAATGGTAATGTTCTATTACATAACTCCCTGAAATAGCTAAATGTATTGATGATAATAAATGTATTGGGCCAAAAAAGCTATTTCTGAACAGTTTAAATGTTATTTTTTATCATTGTTCAAGGATTTCTGGGGAATATGGAAATTCTGTCCAATGATTCATTTTCATAAGCGCAATGCAAACACCCAGTTTATTTAGGCAGAAGATCAAACAAATGCAAGACAGTTCTTTTTTTTCTTCAACATTGCAAACATTTACTTTGAAAGACAGACGGCAAGAAAAAATGTGCACTTTCAAACTTGTGGAACTATGTGTGTTCCATCAAATCGTGTGGTAGACAACTTGCACGATGTTGAACAATATGTCCCTAATGTTGTATACTGTAAATAGATACAGGGTTTTTATTTCTCCAAAAAAATAAGCAGCACGCAATCATGCAGCAGTGTAACACCAAGTCACTTAAGCTACAGGGTTATAAATCTGTCCATTTAAAAAGCAGAAGCAATTGTGAATCAATGTCTGTTTTGGTGCTAATGAAATTACATGTGCACCGGAGAGGCAACAGCAAGACAACCCCCAAAAAGGGAATGATTTTGCAGGTGGTGGCCACAGACAGGTTCTCTCTCCTTATCCTTCCTGACTGATTCTTCTTCAGTTTAGCATTTTGCTAGTGTCCTTATCACTACTGGTAGCGTAATGCAGTACCTGCAGCCCATTCAGGTTGCACAGGTAGTCCAGCTCCTCCAGGTTGGCACATCCATATGGTGTGTCTCCTAGTACTGTCTCAAGAACATGGAGCATGGAGGGGATACCAGGAGATGGACCATTACACGAGTTGACCTGGACCGTAGAAGGGCATCAACCCAGCAGCAGGATCGTTATCTGCTCTTTTGTGTGAGAAGCAACCAGAGGAGCACTGCTAGAGCCCTACAATATGACCTCCAGCAGGCTAATGGTGCGCATATTTCTGACCAAACTGTCAGGAACAGAAACCATGAGGGTGGCATGATGGCTTGACGTCCTCTAGTGGGACCCGTGCTCACAGCCAAGCACTGTGCAGCTCGATTGGCATTCACCAGAAAACACCAGAATCGGCAGGTCCGCCATTGGCATCCGCTCCCTTCACAGATGACAGCAGGTTTACACTGAGCACCTGTGACAGACCTGAACGAGTCTGGGGACGCTGTGGTGAACGCTATGGTGCCTGCAACATCATTGAGAATGACCGGTTTGGCAGTGGGTCAGTGATGGTGTAGGGAAACATGTCCTTGGAGGGTTGCACGGACCTACACGTGCTAGCCAACGGTACCCTGACTGCTGCTCAGTAATGGTATGAAATCCTCTGATCCATCGTCAGACCTTATGCTGGTGCAGTGGGCCCTGGGTTCCTTCTAGTGCGGGACAATGCCCGGACTCATGTGGCCAGAGTGTGTATGCAGTTCCTGGATGACGAAGGCATTGATGCCATGGACTGTCCCTCAACTTCCCCAGACCTGAATCCAGTTGAGTTGGGTTGTCACCAGCACAAGCTTTAGGATCAGTAAATGGAGGTAAATATTCTCTTAAGGTCTGAGGAAAGATGGATTTATGGCAACATCCTTACATTTAAGCACAATGTAGTGTTGAATATAGAAATAAATAGGTAATATACCAAAACTACATCTGTACATCATCTGCTAGCATGGAGCTTGTTGAACACCCATCAAAGGACTGAGTAATGGGTATGTTCACTTTTTCTGTTACTAAAGGCAGATTAATTCTTTAAAAAATGGCACTGACTGTCCATTTCTGTGTTGTTCTGCTCCCCAAAAAACAACAAATGTCAGCAGGAGGGTCAGGCACAACTGTGTCAGACATTACATTTTATGAATGTCCATTCATGTGATAAACAAGCAGTTACTCTGTAAAGTCTAGCATATTATCAGTTTCTTCCAATCACATTTAGTTCTGCCGTTCCACCTTTGTGCCTTTTCGTTCTGTATTGAGTTATCGCTGGTGAACATGAAACAATTTCTGAACACCGTATCAATTATTCTGGGCCCTCAGTTTCCGCCCCAGTGAGCTCAGGTCAGCGACGACAGGCCTGTGCAAGCGAGAGATGTTCGGTATTTTATGAGTTTTTCCCTCGACACATGGGGTCATCACATCGCTGCATTCTGCACATTAGCATTGAGCGTCAGTTTCGAGCAGGAGAGTGTGGAAACATGTTTTACAAACACAATGAAAAACAAGGTTGTTGTCATTCACAGTGGATCTAAAATAATCGCTTTGTGTGAAGAGAAAAGGAAGCGCTGCTCATAATGCGGGAAAGGTAAGACATTAAGAAATACAGTGCAGTCCCTTCATGATTTATTGATTGTTTGATTAAGATTTGGTGGAGTGCTGCATCAATGCATCTCTCCAGCTGGGCCTTGGGAGACGCGAGCAGGGCTAATTTCGTCTCTGACATTGTCAAACTGGACACCCCTTATAAAGTGCATATTCAGTTTAAGCTGGGCTGCTGTTCCTAGCTGCTGTATATATTATCAGATTGATCTGTTATGTATTTAGATTTACTTATTATACTTGTACATCGTTTAACAACTGAGTGCTTCATGTGCTGCTGATACTTACTGACTATGGGTTTAGGAGTGGATAAGCCAACCATGCTGCATAGTGCTGAATGTACACCCTATTACCCCAGGACTCTGGTCACAATATAATAAATGTGCATTTAGATTTATTATGCCTGCTCCGTCAGGCTTGGCACTCCTATTTTACCAACCTAATCTGTTTTAGCTATAGGGATGTAGTGGAATAGGGGATGTGCTGGAGCTTATGTTTAGCCACTGTCGGAAGGGGTTTGTGAATGGTTATTTTGCCAACATGCTCGTCATATGATTTCGTTACATCTGTGGTTATTTATTAAATACAGTGTGAAAGTGGCAGGTTTTATGCACAAGTTGTTGATGTTGTTGTTGTTGTTTCTGCTGCTGCCACACCCTTTTTTTATTGATCACAACATATTCATAGTAATTCTGGATTGAAAATCAATAGCTTTTGATCATGATGAAAATAAATTCCGGTGGTACTCCCCAGAAAATAACTCTTATCCATGTCATTTATTCTCCTTATATTTTATAGTTGGACCATTCTTAGTCTATAACGTTTACTATAGTGTGACCTAGACGTGGCTATATGGATACTGTCATATCATAAACATATTCAAAGTATGGTTTATTTGTTTTTAACTTCATAATTAGGGGAGGAAATATATAGCATTTCATTCTAGCACCTAATGTGTGCTCACCCTTTAAAAGCCTATATGATATCAGTGGTCCTAGGACATGCAGAATTCTTCTCGCCTATTACCATGTGGAGTTTTTTCCTGATTGTTAAACAATCATAATGTTCTTCTCTTTGTTCTCTGCCCATTTTTCTACTGATAATTCTGTATACTCCTACAATTTGAGAATGCGGAGACACAATAACCCTTAACATGTACATCCCCAATTCCGAAAAACTTGGGACAGTATGGAAAATGCAAGACAACAAAGAGTCGTACAGTTGCACAGCTAAGGACATGCATAATGATGAATAGTTTTTTTACCTTTTCCATGCAGTCTCATTTTTGGAATTTGGGTTGCAGTAAGATGCCACGGTCTGCAACAGGTAGAACAAATCATACCAATAGTGCTCCGCCTATTGATTTATAGTTTGCAAAACAATTCTGAAAGGAAAATCTATTTCCCTGTCATAAACAAATCTCACAAGTGTTTGAAAAAATATTTTGAACTTCTCCAAAACCTCAGAACTGCAAAGTATGTTTAGCTGGCACATGCATATCAGTAAAAGGAATCATCTCCAAAATGATTGGTACTCTTGAAAAAGATGAGCAAAAAAAATGCTGTATAAAATAACAAAGCTAATGAGCTTTATTTTATACCTAAACAAGGGAAACAACAATATTTTGCACTAATAGGATTGTTCAGAGATAGTTTTTTCCCTATTATTGGTTAGTTTTCTTTTCTTTTTTTACTACACCTCAGTTTAGTGAAACTGTTATGTCCTTGACTTTATGGTGTATAAAAGTGCATGTTAAATCCATTTACCATCTATTGGCATGTGCAAAGGCAAAAAAAATCCTAAATAAAAAGAGACAAATGATTGTTCTTCACAAAATCAGGCAATGTGTACAAAATAATTGGCTACAAACATTAAGAAATGAAGGTCCTGCACAACTGTGGTAAACTTGCCTGACAAATCCATGCACAGTGAGGAAGATGGTTTGCTGGGAAAAGAGAAATCCAGGTGCCACATTTGGAGTGTTCCAGAACTTTGTTCCACCTTTGGACGTTTGATGTTACGGAGCGGTTTTGATTCCACTGGCCTGGGGCCTTTGTTACAGCCACCTGCATCATGACCTCTATATCCAACAACACGGATGCCTGTCAGAAGGTCTTCACAAGTGGATCTTCCAGCAAGACAATAAAAATATTCTGTACCTATATTTTACCAGTCAAGTTGACTGAGAACATATTCTCATTTGCAGTAACAAACTGGGGAGTAGCTAAAGGGCTTAATACCCCTACGCATACGATAAGTGCCATGGGGTCTTTTAGTGACAAAAGAGTCAAGACACCTGCTCAAATTCCCATCCGAAAGATTGCCCCCTACACAGGGCAGATTTCCATTCACTGCCCCGGGGCTTAGGAAATGATCTTTAGACTGTAGGGAAAAGTGCCCCCTACTGGTTGTTCAACACCACTTCCAGCAGCATTTTCCTCCCATCCATAGGCCTGTCCTTGCTCAGCTTCAGAAGCAAACTTGCAGTGGGATATGAACACAAGCACAATCAATATTCCCAAAGACAGGGATAAATGGCAACAAAATGAAAATTTCAAAATTGTTCATTTCCTAGCCCTTCCCATTGAACACGTGGTTTAAATTGAAGACTGCAATCCATGAGCGCAGCGTAAATGATCACAAGTAGCTGGGAAGATTCTGCACATAGAAATGGTCTAAAATCCCTTCCAATGTGTCCTCCAGTATTATTAAAGAAAATGGAGAAAAGGGCTTAGTGGCATTATCCTTGCAAATGAGGGTGCATTAGTTTAGTTAATTCCATTTTATCATTAAGGAAGTTCAATATATGGTGGAAAGGTACTGTATACAGTAGCTGATTGACTGTTTTATTTTAGTTCATTTTTTAATGTTTTGCTCATCTACATCGGGGCTGCAAAAAGTTTGGAAGTTAGTGTAGTGTATAAATAATAAAAAAATGTGGTACCTGGTCAATATAATTTTGTAATATCAAAATATGATGCATAAAAACGTTCCAGCTGACAACTTTAGATTTGATGTATATTTCTACACGGATAATTGTCATGTATAAATATGTATTTTAAACAGATACATATTATATTTTTTAAAAATACAGATACGTATTTTAAAAAGAAAGTTCTGTAACTAAGGATGAAACTTTCGTAGCTGTTTGGCCAATACTTTCCTTTGAAATTGATATTCTGTGTTAAACTAATGATTACAAATTCAAAGACTTCAGTCCCCTTAAAAAGGCCTTTATATTTTCTGTGACATCCATGATACTTGTTGTTAGATTCATTTATCCAACCTTAATTCCACATTTTTGGGAGTACATATACCCCTACCAAGAGTAATATAAAAGCACACAATCATTTTATTAATTGATTAATTACACACATTTGAATGTCAAAAATGTATCAGCCAGCAAAATACAACACACATTTTTCAATAATGACCTGGTTTAATTGAATTACTTGATAGGGTAATACTACAGCATTGTATGTAACCATTTTACATGACTGCTGCATATTTGGTTTGATGAGAATTAAACATTTTCTTGTTCATTGCCAATTTAAAGTTTACACATGAGTCTTCTAAACCTCCTAAAACCACATTTTGAACACTAACTATACTTAAATATGATTCAAGTTCAGCTGGCCTAGAACAATACGTATTTGATTTGTTTTTGTCAGCAAGCCTCCCATTTATACGTGCCTTAAACTTTTCCATAACCTGTGTTTTAGCAACCTTATAAATGTAACCTGCTGTGCAACAATATTCCTGATGTAGAAAGTACGAAGAGCTTCAACAGGAGATGTTGGCATATTTGAAAGAATTCACCTGTACTGTGGAACTGCACGTTCCCCTTCGATCTTGCATCATTGCCGAGTCTGTTGCTAAGAAACCACTGGCTCTCATGCCTTCAGTTGAAAGTACTAGAGAAAGAATACAATTTTTTTCCTACCCCCCCAGAAAAATGCAGCCTATTTTCTTAAACGCCTTCTTCTTTGTGAATTGTTTACATTTTCATTTTCTCGAAAACTTGGCCAAATTGTTATTTGAGGCATCACATGGAGTGATTCTTAAACCAGATGAGGTGTCTCATCTCACCACTCACTTCATGCGCTAGTGTTTGATATTCTATGCACTATTTGGTCTCAGTGAGCAAATGTACTGCAATCCCAAGTCACAAAGACAAAGGAACGGCACGAGTTTTATTGATTTAGCAAATACAAAATAATCAGTGCTTTTCAACATGGTACCAAATGTTGCGTACGGAAAGTAGTTAATTAACATCCTTATTTAATATTGAGGTTTTATGTTCTTTGTTTGCATGTGTCTGTTCTAACCGTTTAGAACCATATTCCCTTCTATTGATGAATATGCTCAATTAAAAAGGTCACTTTTTGGGAACTGTGTGATGCATCTATATGTGTATCGATGGCAAGAACACAATGTGCCTTTGACTAAAAGCACATGTTTTAGATTCTATGCTATGGTCCACGCTGACAACATCAGACAAATCAATAGATTTAGGTAGAACAATTCCCATTGACCTCACCGACGTCCAACCTTCAGCCTGTTTGGGGGAGTTTTGGAGGATTCAGGATGAAGGCAGAAGAGAGATTTGGGTCAGGTTGTGTTTTTTCCGTACAGTATAATGACACACATTACCAAATTGCACGTTGTCCCTTATTACAATTGGCATTGAGAGAATCTGACGCAGTAGTGTCACACCAACATTCAAAGGACGCTACATTTGAAATGTGGGTCATTAAAATGTTCTATTTTTTAAACCTTTAAAAGAGGAAATTACTTTATATTTTGAAATGACTGATTGTTATGCAATTTCTATACAGCTGTTAATTATCTGGCAAGACATTACACTGCCTCTGTATAATTGATTGGTTTTAAAGGAGTGGGGTATTGACCATTCAGAGAGGTGTGAATTCGAGTTTTCTTAGTTAAACTCTGGGACGAGAGGGTTGTTATTTTTGGAACGGTGGTATTAATGACACCTTGTAGCCTTGATGGAATAATTGGTTGCCTGGACTCGAACCGAGGTGTTCTTGCTTTAGGAAGACACCAACAGTTCGAGATAGCTGTGGAAAGTGTGAAATTAAAATCTAGATTATTGAGATACGGAACCAGCTCAACCTCGTTGTTATCTGTAATGTCATTTCGGGGTTATTTTTAGCCAGTTATTCCAGGGCTGAGGTAGTGTTCCATTAACAAGAATGTTTGTCTTGGGAATATTGCTAGATACTTCTGTTTCCTGGATTTATGATTCTGTTGTAATTGCTACCCTGATTCATGTTTTTATATTCAACTTACCTTTTCCAGTCCAGTATCAATGTATGTTGAAGTATATATCCATGAGGTCCATATGACATTGGTTTTCTGTTCTAGATCACATAATGAATGTCACCTGCTGTCCAAGGTCTAGAGTTGAGGTTAAAGATGCAGTCTGTATGCAGACTTTATCAATTAACAAAATAATGTTTTTGTCATGGATGTGTAAATATGCAATTTACACTACTGTTCAAAAGTTATAAAACCCCCAGGGATTTTCATGTTTTTGATAGATATTCATCATGGTTGCATTCATTATTATTATTATTATTATTAATATTATTTATTTTGTTATTATTTTATTATTATTTTTTCCCCTACTTTGCTCTTCTCCCAATTCCCTCACTTTTTGCACTGCTCATTCAACACGGAAGCCTATAGTTGAATTATGCACAGGATGATTACATTCACCAACTATAATTCTGCGATTGAACCCACAGATGGCCCGTGACTATCATGATGTAGACTGTAGGGGTGGCATGGTTCACAAAACCCACGGTTCGGTTCGTATCACATTTTTAGGGTCACGGTTTTCGGTTCTGTATGGTTCTTGTTGTTATTTTTTCTTTTAATCTTAAAACTCCAGAAATATACTCCAGCATATGATATACACTCACCAAAAGGATTATTAGGAACACCACACTAATTCTGTGTTTGACCCCCTTTCGCCTTCAGAACTGCCTGAATTCTACGTGGCATTGATTCAACAAGGTGCTGAAAGCATTCTTTAGAAATGTTTGCCCATATTGATAGGATAGCATCTTGCAGTTGATGGAGATTTGTGGGATGCACATTCAGGGCAAGAAGCTCCCGCTCCACCACATCCCAAAGATGCTCTATTGGGTTGAGATCTGGTGACTGTGGGGGCCATTTTAGTACAGTGAACTCATTGTCATGTTCAAGAAACCAATTTGAAATGATTCGAGCTTTGTGACATGGTGCATTATCCTGCTGGAAGTAGCCATCAGAGGATGGGTACATGGTGGCTATAAAGGGATGGACATGGTCAGAAACAATACTCAGGTAGGCAGTGGCATTTAAACGATGCCCAATTGGCACTAAGGGGCCTAAAGTGTGCCAAGAAAACATCGCCCAAACCATTACACCACCACCACCAGCCTGCACAGTGGTAACAAGGCATGATGGATCCATGTTCTCATTCTGTTTACGCCAAATTCTGACTCAACCATCTGAATGTCTCAACAGAAATCAAGACTCATCAGGCCAGGCAACATTTTTCCAGTCATCAACTGTCCAATTTTGGTGTGCTCTTGCAATTTGTAACCTCTGTTTCCTATTTGTAGTGGAGATGAGTGGTACCCGGTGGGGTCTTCTGCTGTTGTAGCCCATCCACCTCAAGGTTGTTTTTCCCTTTTCACACCATTCTTTGTAAACCCTAGAAATGGTTGTGCGTGAAAATCCCAGTAACTGAGCAGATTATGAAATACTCAGACCGGCCCGTCTGGCACCAACAACCATGCCATGCTCAAAATTGCCTAAATTTCCTTTCTTTCCCATTCTGACATTCAGTTTGGAGTTCAGGAGATTGTCTTGACCAGGACCACACCCCTATAGGCATTGAAGCAACTGCCATGTGATTGGTTGAGTAGATCATTGCATTAAGGAAAAATAGAACGGATGTTCCTAATAATCCTTTAGGTGAGTATATAGCTTAATTATCCACAATTTAGGATACAGTATTAAAAGATAGTTATATCATGTAATCATGCAGGACCGGAATTTTAAATATTACAGAATAACAATTGAAATGTCTTGCAATTATCAAACTTCATTGTAGCTCTTACAAAATACACGTGACTTGATCTTGCAGCACTCCACACTCCACCGTTGAGAAGCGATCGTCTCCACTCGCGGCATCTCAAAATCTGATGAAAATCTTTTAAACTGACCTTTGTCGATCTGAAATGAAGACAGATTCAGCAACTGTATGGCCTATTTCTCACTTAAAATGTTTTCAGAAACACGTTTGAGTGAACTATTTTTGTAAAATATGAGATTGTATTCAGAACGCAATTAGTCTGTTTTGAAATTCAGGGGCAGCCAGACCCACGTAACGCGTTCGTCCAATCAGCTGCCATGTGTTGCGTTTGTCACTCTCATCCCGCTTGTCATATCTGGTAAGTGTTTTAACATAGGTGTTGAAAGTGTTCACAATGGCAGTAAGTGGATTGTGCACATTAGCAGTGTACCGATGAATCGTGCAACGCACACACACATCGAACCGAGACAAGCGAACTGAATGGTTTGGATGTTTTTTCATGAATGCAGCGACTTAGCCCACTACACCACGCGGACCCCCACGGTTGCATTATATCGATCAAATCAAAGACATTAATGGTGTTGCAAATGTTTATTTGATTGGAAATGACTGCTTTATTATTATTATTATTATTCACCTACACAGCAAATCCATTTTCAGAAGATATTATTGTGTCCTATTGATAAACATTTAGATTATCCAAAATCCAAAATGAATCATGTCTTGACTATAATTTCTTACCAATTTAATGCCACATTGGTGAACGAAGGTATCGAATCTAGCAAAACTTTCTGGGTTTTCTAAAACATTTAACCATAAGTACATAATCTCTTAAGTAGAATCACTGTCATACCTCAGCTAAGGTAGGCATGAAATTCCAAGTTTATGTCTGGCACAAGTCATGATATAGAGCACAAATACACAGCATTCCAAATTATTATGCAAATTGGAATTAAGTGTCATAAACATTAAATATATATTCTTTCAATCAAACTCATGGATGGTATTGTATCTCCGGGCTCTTTGAATCACTGAAATCAATCTCAGACACCTGTGATAATTAGTTTGCCAGGTGAGCCCAATTAAAGGAAAACTACTTAAGGAGGATGTTTTACATTATTAAGCAGGCCACAGGTTTCAAGCAATATGGGAAAGAAAAAGGAACTCTCTGCTGCGGAAAATCGTCAAATAGTGCAATGCCTTGTAGATATTTTCACAAAAACGTACTGTGAAGAGATTTGTGACTGATTCAGAGCACAGAACGGTTCATGCAGATAAGGCATAATAAGGAAAGTTACTGCCAGACAAGTTCATCTGATTAAGAGAGCAGCTGCTAAAATGCCATTACAAATCAGCAAACAGGTATTTGAAGCTGCTGGTGCCTCTGGAGTCCCGGGAACCTCAAGGTGTAGGCCACCCTTAACCAATGCTCACAAGCAGAAACGGTTGCAGTGGGCCCAGAAATACATGAAGACTAATTTTCAAACAGTCTTGTATACTGATAAGTGCCAATGCAACCCTGGATGGTCAAGATGGATGGAGTACGGGATGGTTGGTGGATGGCCACTATGTCCCAATAAGGCTATGATGTCAGCAAGGAGGTGGCAGAGTCATATTTTGGGCCAAAATCCTGGGAAGAGACCTAGTAGGCCCCTTTAGGGGGGGAGATAGCTGGTTGGCACCTTTAGGGTCCCTAAAGGTGTAAAAATGACTTTTGCAAAGTATATAGAGTATCTGACTGACCACTTTCTTCCATGGTAATCAAAGAAGAACTGTGCGTTCCATAGCAAAATCATTTTCATGCATGACAATACACCATCTCATGCTGCTAACAATACCTCTGTGTCATTGGCTGCTCTGGGCATTAAAGGAGAGAAACTCATGGTGTAGCCCCAATCCTCCCCTGACCTCAACGCTATTGAGAACCTTTGGAGCATCCTCATGCAAAGATCTATGAAGGTGGGAGGCAGTTTGCATCAAAACAGCAGCTCTGGGAGGCTATTCTGACATCCTGCAAAGAAATTCAAGCAGAAACTCCATAAACTCACTATGTATGCAAGAATTGTGAAGGTGATATCAAAAAAGGGGTCCTATGATAACATGTAACATAAGATGTGTATTATTGAAATAGCTTTTGATTTCAGTACATATGACCTTATAATGCTGCCAATTCAACAAATGAACATTTTCAGTTCTTTACAACCTATAAAATGTTTTAAAACTCTGGAACAGTGCATTTTGAGTTTTTTATTTTGATTAATGAAATAAAATTCAACTTATACCATAACGGTTAGTAACTTGAAAATTATACTAACTGTCATTCACATCGACTAATTTGGGATATAAGTGTAAAATATAATTAGCATAATTAGAAAGCAGCGTATATGGCATTGTACATAATTCTAGCTCAATAGCGCCATATAATGTCCAAAATCGCAGATTACATCTTTAAGGAGTTTAGAATTGAGGTTTCCAATTATGTCTACAGGAATAACCCAAATTCCCAATAAACAGCAGTTTGTTACAATATCAGAAAATCATATTAATCACTGACATTTTAAACGCCATTGTCTCGAAGAGATTCATCCTCACACTGACCCTGGCATTCAAAGTCAAGGACCGAGCAGCGGTCTTAGCTCCTTAAAGCAAGTGCTCCGAAAGGACACCACATGGCCTTCTCAAGCGTGGCCTAACAAGCCTACACTCACTTCAGAGCCCTGCACAATGGTACATTGTGTACAGAAATGCCTGAGGGAAAGAGGAAGGAAGGGGGACAGAGAGAGAGAGAAAGAGAGAGAGAGAGAGAGGGGTAGAGAGAGTGAGGGAAGACTGAGTTTATGTTGTTGCCAAAATGTGGCACAAAACATAAGCTGCCACAACCAGCCTGCTTATAAACTTTGCATCTCCCCCTCAGCAATTGACCAGAGTGAACACAACATCTAAGATCCATATGAACGCAGTGACAATGCTGCGTCTCTGTCTTGCATCGCGATAGGAAAAGTGATTGATTTTCAGATCCCTCCCCTTCATAACCATGATGAAATTAGATGAATTGAAACTGAAATTCCGGTTATTGCAGTTATATTCAGTGATACAGTTATGTAAGTGTAGTGAAGGCAGGTACTGTTTGCAATCTGATGTGATGACACACTGTTTATCAGGCTGATAACTCAACAGCCATTAAAGGCAGAAGGACATAGGTTACTAATGGATGAAGGTTAACCCGAGCACCAAAAAATAAATAAATAAATGTATAATTTTTAATTGAAAAAAGCTTCCTTTGTTATCTTTAAGGTCAACAAACAGACTTGATTAGACCAGTGAATGTAGGTAAGGACACTGATTTTGGCTGATACAGAGTTGACCAAATCTCATAATGCATTTCTGTCAATTATTATATGAAAGCTTTTAGGAAGAGCTTAAAGCTGTCACTCGGCATTAGCTATGAGTTAGTTAAGCAACTACAGTATACAGACTATATTTAAGTGATTTTATGTTTATTTGTGTAGTATTCAAAATGTTAATGTCTTACTGTACCATGTAGCACCTTAGTGGAGGCACAACCATAATTGTCAACAAACAGAGAATTACAATTGTTTAAATCTAGCTAAGCCTTTTCTTCAAAATTGTTCCACATGCCAACATCAGAAGGTTTACACTCTTTAAAGGCTTCTACACATTAATTCATATATCTGTTGTTTGTTCAGTGATTTGTTCAGTTAAGTTATTTAGGAAATGTAATGGCCATGTGACTGAATCACCATGATTATTTTAATTCTCTTGGAATAATAAGTGTTATTGAACCCCAATCAAGGCACCTGTTTCTCCTCTTTACTTTTCTTTTTCGGGGAAATAACCTTCAAACCTCCTAAAGTAAGCCTACACAGCTGTTCAAAAACCTCCCCATGTATTTAATTACTATAATTATTTTTAACCAGGTAAGTTGACTATGACCAATTTCTTATTTATAGCAACGACCTCGGAGCAATTGAGGTAAAGTGTCTTGTACAAGGACACAACGACATTTGACTCAGTCGGGAATAAAACTGGCAAACGTCTGAATACAAATCCGACTTCCTAACCACTGAGCCATCTGTATTTATCAGTAGAGAGCATCATTTTGAAAGTCAAACTCTGTTAGTGTATGCAGAAAAAACATTCCAGTACATTTCAGTTTGTCATCACCGCAGACCCAGTTATCTTTCTACAGAATGAACGGAAGTCATCATGCCAGCAGTTCAGCCAGGCCTGGGTCTCTTATTAAGTGTTTTAATGTGGAATGTTGTGTTTAGAGAGACTGGGAGAGTTTTTACTGACTCTAGATCTGTACATTAGTAAATCCTGAAGTATAAACACATCTGCTTGTGACACTAGGACACCCATGTATGTTTTGCATGTAGTAAACAACTGAGCGAAGCTCTAAAAGGAACGAAATTGCTCTTTAAGCATCGTCATTAGATTGCTTGAAGTACAATTTGTCCGACTGTCTGAGTCGTTGCTTTGTTTCACTGACATTTTAACTATTTATCCTGACACCTACAGTTTTGATTTTGAACTTTATTTTGAAATTAGGCAATTGTTTGTAGTTTAAGGAAGAAGGGAATTCAAAGTCTGGTGTTCCTCAGTCGTTACCATAGATATGATTGGGAGCTAGTAGGTTTTTTAGTATAAACGCTGTGGCTGGAAAGCTTGATTTAAAGAAATGTATCCATATGAACTGTAGGGCTGCATGATATTGGAAAAACATCTAATTAGTGTTATATTTGACCAAATATTGCCATGCAGGTTTTACTTGTGGTGTACATTAAAACACTTGGATTAGCTGTGGGAATAACTGGAATATTCAGATTTATATTAAGAATCAGAAGGGAAATTATGATGGAACGATATGTTAACTGTAGCAGCAAGAAACAGACAGGACACAGAGAGATGACTGATTAAAATATAGCGAGTAAACCTATGTGGTTCTTCACATTTCCCCTAAGAGTGTGATTTATAGTACTTACAATCTTGTCTTGTTAAATTGACTCTGAATGGGCTGGAGAGTCAGAGATTTGGACATGCGTGCCACATACATCCACACGAATCCATTTTGACGACTTTCTAAACTGGTTGCCCGAATAAGAAGTTAGCTATGACCAACGCGCTCGGAGAACGGTTTTAACAATTCCATTTCAAGCTTCCAGCCCGACTGACAGAGTCGCGAGATCGCGATGAGCCACAAAATCGTTCCCCCACCTTTTTGGGGTGATTTGCACGGCCAACGGGCGCCTACGGTCGGACGCTCCTTGCTGTTGACTGTGGTTTAAAGTGGTTCCTCGTCATTGCAGTAGGCCCTCACCCAGCTGGGCCACTGCGGAGTTTTAAAACATTGTATGCAATAAACACCTGGTCATACGCATATTTCATATGTAAATATTGCGATTTTTAATTGTGCATTCACACTGCCTCCTCTCCCACCCTTGGATTCATCTGATGTATAAACGATCACCTGCAGCAAAACCGCCATGTCGGCCTTCCTCCTGGGCCACGGCTCCATTCTACACCGCATCTTGCTTTTGTTTTCCTCTTGAGAGAACAGAGCGTGTCAGATCTATAGCGTCAACAGAGTATTGACCAGCGCTGCTACACACTGTTGATTTTCACTGACGATTCTTCCTTTTATTCATCCACGTTGAATCATGAAGCGCGTTGTCAGAGCTCCTTTAATAGGTTTTTACATGGAGCCGACCCAGCCTAGTGGAACAGCTCATCTGGGAATACAGTGACTTTCTCCAGGCCTTGACAGAAGCATGGATGGCAGTTAATATGGCTCCTGCACACGCCTCGCTGTCAGTCTCTAAAGGCCCTTTGTACCGCTGTAACTCCAAATGTGACTCCGTTCATTCATGGCGTCAGAGCGCGATTTACACCCAATCCCATTCAAGGCTACCAAGTTCTGACATTTTATCTGACCTCTGACCTCTACCAGTAAGGGATATGGCAGGCAGAAGTACCATTCACAGGGAGTTTTGTGGCTCTGCTGGGTCGTAGAAGGGCTGCCTGCGCGCACTATGCAGTATGTCAGTGGCTCAGGGGTCCTCTTGGTACTATCTGCACAGAGCTGTGAGCCATGGCTTCATAGGGTTCAGTGAATAATGTGATGCTCCACGCTCCCTCCACAGTAGAATGTTCTCCATTGTTTTGTTTAACAAAGGCTCTCTCTCTCATTGATTGACAGTTGATGTTTTCTTTTTTTGTTTGTGTGTGTGGAAGTTTGGGGCGTGTTTCACAACTGTAATATGATCTACTCCGACAATGCCCGATTTCTAGTAAAACTTGAAAAGCATCTTCAAGTCAGTTCTCAAATATTCCCTGTCTTTCGGTAACGTTTGACCACACCAAGGCTAGAAGCAGAGAAAGCGTGTGGGATATCCTTTTTGGCGGAGGCAGAAAAAATGGAACAAGAAGGGAGGCTCACTTGATACCTGTGATCACCTTGTTGCTCGTGCTTCCTGTTTCGGGGAAGTTGAGGTGGTGTTCAAACGAATTTGTCTTGTTTTCTCAACCCCGGCCGTGTTCTATCAATCCTGTTCCC